>VZTT01037471.1:92323-127977 GCA_013400855.1 Buphagus erythrorhynchus | reverse complement strand
AAAGAAAGAAAAAGAAAGAAAGAAAGAAAAAGAAAGAAAGAAAAAGAAAGAAAGAAATAAAGAAAGAAAGAAAGAAAGAAAGAAAGAAAGAAAGAGGAGAGATTATACAATAAGACTGTTGAAGTCTATGACAACAGATTTTGAAGATTTAAAATGCAAGTTAAAGATTCTCTGCAGACAGAACAGACCATCACAAGGTCAGTGATACACTTGCTATTAAGGAAATTGCTAGGTAAATCAGGATATTTCAGTAGTTCAATGAAAGAATTTAAATCTTAAATGACACTGGGGAGCTATATCACAATGACAGGTACTTACATTACAATTGGAAGACCCATCAAGTGTGGAGTAAGAACCATCAGGCCATTCTGTAGAATCTACAGCGCTCGAATGCCTGTGCTGGGCTTCATACTCTTTCAGCTGAAATTTGAAAAGACAGTAAGAACATTTTCCAGTGACAAGAAGAGATGAATCTTCATTAAAATAGCAAGAGTTAATATAATTTCATTTTTTCCCCCCTTTGTGGACCTGGAAAAATCAGAACTTTTCCACTGCACTCCTCACTTATCAAAATAAGTTGTCCAACAATCAGAAGTTTCAAAAATTAGTTGTTTTTTTTTTCCTTAGAAGGATATGATCTGTAAATACTGAAATTTGATGACCTGTTGTTGGTAAAACATAAATTACACGTCCCCATCTCAGAGGCAGAGTTTACAGTGGACAGACTAAATCACAATGACCTGCCAATTTCCTTCATAAAGAAAATTACCTGCAGTAAAGACTTAAGAACCATACTTCATAATAATAATAATTTAAAAATCTCTCCCATTTTCCAATTAAAGGCTTCAGACAAAACCAATACTACAGGAGTCAAAGTGTTGTAAAGATCCAAAACTGATATTTTGAAAATACAAGGCTAGTAGCTCCGACCACTAGAGGGAAGCTCTACCAGTCCATATATGAACTATTAGATTAGGTAAAACCCTTTCACACCACAAAACTTTAACAGCAGAGAAGAAAAAGAATTCTCAATATTCCAACACAATAATTTTTAAATCTTGCATTTTTTCATATGATTTCCAGCAAAGAAGTATTTTCTTCAGACAATAATTTTATATTCTACAATAATCTATTTCACGATGTAATATGTCAGTAAAGATATTTATCTGAATAAGCCAACTGATTTAAATGATGTTTTCTCTAATGGAGCCCATACAGAATGTCCTGTGTTCCATCACTTTGCATTTTACACAAAGTTTGCATTGAAACTTGCACCCTCTTTTGGCTCCTGAGCAAATTAAAACCTCGACCCTATTGCTGCACAAATGCAATACCTTATAGTTATTTTTCCTGTGGTTTATTAACATTTAGAGTTTGCAAAGAAACCCTTATGACAGCCACCCCACTTATAAAAAAAAAATCTGAGTTGTACATCTGACATAATGTCATATGCCAAAAATAGTTGAGTATGTTTTCTTTGATTGTTATTAAAGTAAAATATCACCTTTTTGGCTAAGAAATAAGCAGAAAAAATTTTAGCTTAAAGGAAAATAGTAAGAAATGTGTGTGTTCTGAATCGAGTACGGCTAGCTCAGCAAAACCTGAAGCATTTCTACTAGTACTTAAACCTATGAACATAATAAGTAAGAGATAGTACAAATCAGAGAGATTATTCTCCCTCACTTTAGACAACTGCAATGAAAAAGTCTACATTTAATCTTTTCTCTGATTAGTACCTTTTATTGTTAATGGAGAGAAGCAATGCTTTTAGGACTCAATTTATCACATACTGGATATCTATTTCTGGTTGAGCTAAATCCCACTTTTCTCAATAAACAAAGGAATTGCAATCTAATTTATGCTACCTATTGCAATGGGGCAAACAGGCAGACTTTCTCCACCTTCTCCTATGTTTTGTGAATGAAGTAAAACTCCAGCTTGATACATCCTACATTCTAAAACATGTTTGTCAAGGAGATTTAAGTGTGCACATATCATACCCTAGCAAGTGCTTCCTCAATGGTGATCATCTTCTCTTTCACCATCATCATCAGCTGGATCCGTTCCTCATCACTCATTGTGATCTCACTGGCCACATAACCAACATCCTCTCCTGCACAAAAAAGCACAAATATTTTAAGCACATGTAAGAATTCATGCACAGGGTAGAGTACATTGAAACTGGATTTTACCCAGTGCTCTGAAATCTGGATGCCACGCGGATCTGGTTGGCCAGAGCCCAGAGTAGGTTCATGGTATGATTTCAAAGAACTGAATGATTTCGAAGTAACTGAGCAGTAAAAGGAAGCAATTTAGAACTAAAAACCTAACTCTACTTTGACACTGAAAGCAAGCAAGCAAGCATGAAAAGGAGAAATAAAAACTGACTGTCATCACATGGTTATTGACCCTCAGAAACAAGAATTAAAAGCGGAAGTGCTAACGCTGGAGAAGTCCAGCACTCAGCCCAGAGGAATACTGGTATCAGCTGCCAGACCCTGCCTGTTCAGGAATGGTGTGATGGGCCCTTGCAGCTCTCTGCTGTGGACTAGCCACTGCTTGTGATCTATCCAGACAAACTTATCACCCACTAAGCTGGCACACACGGTGCCAGATGTATTGCACTCTCAACTACCTCTCCTTCTGGTAGGTGTTTGGCATGTCAGCACAGGCAATTAGAACTTGCCTGGAGAACCAGCAAGGACCCACACTTAACTGGAAGTGTGTCCCTTTTGGACCTACTAAATGGGCTTTTGTTGTCTTTCACAGTCCATCTGAACACAGACAGACATAGAGAAACATCTGTTTGCAACATAAGAAGCTAACAGATACACATGGGGAAACAGAAATTTTCTGTGTGAAGAGAAATACTTAATGCAATCCACAGCTGCATCTGTTGCAGAAGAACTAGAAAAAGACACCTGACAGTTTAAGTGGAATCAATTCTACATTTGCACTGGTCATCAGAGATACTTTTACTGCTCCTTCTTGTAGCATCTTCTATAATGAGAGGCTGGATTCAAGCCTAAAGCAAACAGGTCAAAGTAACAAAATGCCAAAGAAATGAGAAATGTTCGTCTAATTTAAACAGAACAGTTATTTCTCTTACCAAGTCAGGACTAGGGGAAAAAAAAAGCATCATGTTTAGTTACATATATTACTTATATATTAACTGCATCACTTTTCATGTGTGCCATCACTGACAGTGAGGAAGGCATCCCAGCCTCATGTCTGCAGTCTCAAGAATTTGACTTGTCATTCTAAGCACTGTCATTATGAACGAAACCTGTGACACTTCCAGAGCTACAGACTCCAGCTGCCATACTATTACAAATGCATTTTATTCCTTTGTGATGCTGGCTCCTTACACTTTACATGGATAGGATGTCCACTATTGAAAAAGCTTTACCTTTTGAAGTCTGCCTCATTAGTCCCTTCTGGTTCTTTCGGAAATTCTGCCAAAAAAACTTATTTTTCTTTTTCCAGTCTGTTTTCCCTAAAAGGAAAGTGGAGCGGGAGGATGAGGGGAAAGGGAAAAAGAATTTTAGAAAGAAACATTAGTTAGTAAATTCTACAGAAGCTTTCAAGCACTACATTGTATTTTTAAATCAGAAACAAGAATAAAAAATCCTCGGATTTTCTGGTTTTCTTGATTTATTCTGTACTAGAACTATGCTGATGTAGCTATTTCAGGGTGATGCACATTCTTTTTTAATTGCCAGTGCTATAGAGCATTGAGATAAGCCAGTAACTTACATATTTTGAATTATAAAAAAAATATTTTACATAAATTTTGATGTCTGTTGAGTTGTTAATGTCAAGTCTGGAAGTGTTTTTGAAGTATTTTGTTGGTTTATTCTCTTTAACTGAATCACAATTATGCAACTCAAGTAAGTGATTTTTCTAGTGTATCTGTGCAAATTGATCAAGAAATGAAATAATACGCACATGCACACACACATGTTCTGCTACTTGGCATGAGATCATCAGCTACACCTGACTCTGGCTCTCTATATGCCTGGACTGTACAAGGCTGAGTCTCCACGTCCACAAGAACCAGATCTCCATGTGGACTGATGACCTCAAAGTAAATAATTTGCTCTAGAAAGAAAAATGGCATCTAGCTCAAGTTAGGGCATATATATCTGTGTTCTGTTGAATTAACCAGGGCACATGCTATAAAGTTTATGCCACCTACAAATGAACATACTGTGCCTGATCTGGCAGAAATGCTACTGACAAAGAGCTATTAGTATTTAAGATCTTGCCCTGGATGACCTAGAGCTGAGCTTTCTGACTCTCTGAAATACTGCTTAAGTTTAGACTGTGTGGACGGTCCTTAGAATACCATTAAAAGGAAACAAACAAGAAAAACCTCCTAGTTTTATTTTTATTTTCCAATAAGCAACAAAAATTTCAGAAACAAAAAACCTCTGGCATGACATGAGCAAAAATAACAAAAAACCCCCATTATTTACTGGTGATGGTAATTCTTGGAATACAAAAGGACAGGCTAGCAGTGATCTAACATGCAAACATTTTCAATTCAGTATAACAAGTCAAAAGATGCATATTTATCACATGACATTGCTGACTGGGCAGTTTTAGTGATCACTGAGACACTCAGCATCAAAGTGAAAGCTGCTGAGACTCACCCTCCACACACACAAATGCTGCTGACTTCTGCCAGCTCTTCACATCCCAGAACAGGCAAAACTCAAAAGTTGTTTAAGAATTCCATAGGAGTATCAAATAAAATGAAATATACTGACCTACAGAGCCTTCTTCTGAACTTGATTTATGAATGGAGAGCCTAGGACAAAAAAGAGAAATGGACTTATTGATGCAGGCTTCTCACATTTCAGGGGAGCTGTCTGGTTACAGTAAATTACAGTTTCCAAACAATGTATCATGAGCTGTTTTCTCTTCCCTTCTCTCCCCAGTGCAGCAAGTTGGAAATGAAAACTGAACTTACTGATCTGACCACAGTTACTGAGCTTCCTTCTGAAATGTGCCTTTTGTGACCAGCATAGAAAAATATATACTGCCACAAACCAATGGTTAAGGCAAAGGAGTCCAAGGATTCCTCAGAAAAACAATTATTCACATGGTTTCCCCACTTGCATTTGCAAAACAGTAATTTTGCTGCCTTAGAAACTGTAGAACTGGGATGCTGCACTTGTATAGCTGTACACCAATTTTCAGCCTATTTGGTTTTTATCTGACAGTCTTTATAAGTATGTGCTCATGATACCTCCAGAAGCCACCATGTGGAAGACAGTAGTAGAGATTTAAAGACAAGATGGAGAAAGTTTGTCCAGACCCCATGAAGTGCAACCATAAGTGACTGGAGACTACAGCTTCTTCCTCCCAAATCCCTTCTGTGTGATTTCTCACCAGGGTATGCTCCCTTCCTCAAAGGCTAGCTGGAAAGACTTAGTCAAATCCAGAACATAGGCTTTATAAACAACCCACTAAAATAACAAATAAATCTTTTATTCTTGGTCTTTATGTTCACTGAACCAGTTTTCCAGCATGGATTCCAACTCAGTGCCAGCATTTCATTGTGGGATCTCTGATGAGACAAAATCACCCTGCTTCACTGCCTGTTTTCTCTTTCTTCATAAATGCAGCTAACAGAGATTACCAAACCTTGTGCTATTCTCTGAAGCCTTCCTGTGGGAATTGCCGTTTAACCACACTGCAGCAAGGCAATTAAATTATTTTTGCCAGCATCCAGGGCTTTGCTGGAGGCTCCACATGCAAACCATCACTGCAGTGTCCTTGCTGCGGGTCGGCCTCGCGACATGCCAGCGTCCCCTTGTGTGGTGGCTGTCCTGCAGCCATGCAGGATGGAAAAACACACACCCCAGCGTACCAAGGAGACCTCAAACTAAATCGTTCTCTGAATGAGGCCATATAATAACACACACGCGACACTCTATTGTTGCTCTCGACACACATTGTCTGCACGGGCTCCTTTAGCTCTCCCAGACCCCCAGCAGAGGGCAATAAAGAGTTTCTGATCAATATGCAAAACCACTTGAAAGGAAATTCTAGTTCAAGCCAGGTCAGTGTTTAGAAGACACAAGCAATTACTGGCTAGCATCTTATAAGCAGGAAACACATGCTCATCAATTTGCAAAGATATAATTAAATGGGAAACGAGACAGTATGAAGTTTCGGTGTGATCCAGTAATTCATCTAGACAAGCAGGGTCTGGCACAGTGAAGCTCTGAAATACGACCTCTTTAAAACTCAGACTGATCGGAAATTTAATACAGTACAAACTGCAAACTAATTGAGGCAAACAAACTTCAAATTCTTAGTGCACCAGGAGAAGGGAAACATTTAGTGTTTTCCTTGCTGGTAAAAGAGGAAAAGTCAATAATATGCCACTAGATGCTTAATTTTTAAGAAGCTTGGTGAAAGGTGAGAAATACAAACTCCTTACTTTCTGGGTAAAAATTTCCAGAAAAAGCGCTTCAACAGGGCCAGGAATTAATCCAGACACTTCAAAGTAAAGTTTTCAGCAAGTATTTTTCTAAATAAAGGTAAATCAGATAAAAAAGTACGTGGAGTTGTATATGGAGATTTTTCTTTTTATGAAAGCCAAGCCCTGTTGGAATGGACAGAATTAATCCACTACATGTTTTGCAGATGAGCATGGACTCCACCCATCAAGCAGTTATTCTATTTATTTTAAATGAATTAGGATCCATGAAATGTACCAAATCACCATCCTTAGAAAATGAAATATGTTAATGATCAGAACTCTGCCTCACTAGTGAAATCACCCTTAAAGTGGAGAGGCAGTCTCTTGGCCTCCAAATCCATTTTAATCCTTTTCTTCTCTTGCACAGTTGCCAAAAATGATGCAAGTAAGCAGCAGGTGTAGCAGCAACGTTTGTGATGTGGACATCTGCTCAGTATGAGTTAGCCTGAGGCCACCAACTCATCATAAACTGGCCTCCTACGAAGGGGAAGGGCAGTAGGAGCAAACATCCGACACGCCTGAACCAGAGCGGGTGAGGAGAAAAGCAGGATCCACAGCAAGCAGACCACTTCTCATTTATAACTGATTTAAGAACTATGCTGAGTTTCATCAGAGGATGCAAATTCCAATTATCATTTCATGCATTCTTTAAAGAGGAATCTTCCATGCCTGGGCTGACCTTGAAAATGCTAACAGCTGCTCTGAAGAGATGGAAATGCCAACACAACTTACCACATAGTGCCTGATAAGGCACTTGCTTTTTAGTTCCACCCGACAATTCTGATACTTAAAAATCCTCAGTGAAATCAATCAAGCATTTTACTTCCTAGATGTCTGGTGTAAAATTCCAGACTACCTTGGTGTCCTTGTATGTTTGATTTGCAAATTACACTCCCTTACTCTGTTAAATCTCTAGCACTTCTGTGAACGTGCACTCAAAGTGATTTGTGTTCTTCCATTCATAGACTGATAACTTGTACTGAAAGTTAATGATGCAGTGACACTTGGCAGAAGTTTCAGCACTGTGTGTCTGACAGGGAGCCAAATGCCATTACTCCACCATGGAGGCCTTCATTTTTGTTGTGGTCTGATGTACAACTTCATTAGCAAGCTTTCATATGAAATGTGCTCTTTCACCGCATAAAGCAGAAGAAATGTATGGGTATATGTTCACACAGTGAGGAACAAAACAAGATTTACAGCCAGAGGGAAAAAGTATTTTCTTATCAACCCATAGTCTCTGGAAGCAGGCAAGAGATGGGGTCAAAACTTTAACTCATTAATCTCACAAATCCAAAACCATCTCTAGGCCAGTACTTTGTGCCTCTTCGAGCCAAAGTGCTGAAATAAACAAATGAGAAAAAAACCCAAAAAACCAAAACCAGAATATAGAATCTAAAAATGGAGCTAATTTTGAGAGTACCCAGATATTACTGCCTTAGAGAGCTGATGGATTTGAGCAGAATTTAGTAAACTACATCAGGCCGATCAGTGATCAGTGATATAAAATTTAGTAGCAACAGCTGGAGCAAAGAACCTGGACCAAGAACTCGTTGATTAGAAAGACTGGCTTAAGACAAATGAGTTTACATTCAACATTGAACTGTTCAAGTACACAAACAAGATGGACAGAAAAGTCAGTCTTTCAAATGCTGGAGGTCTGCAAATGACAGAGTACCTGGGGATACCAGGTGGAAAAGGATGACTGAGAAAAAACCTACATATTTATTCTAAAAGGCCTAAGGATGGAAAATTCCAGTGCCAGTAAGAAGAATACGAAGAACAAATATATATGGGAATGGCTCTACAACCATCATTATTCATGCTCAAGAAAGATGAATTCAATCTAGATGTGGCATGGAGAAAGGGAACAGGACAGCTGAGCTTACAGAAGAAAGCCAGAAAAGTTTTGCCTGTCAAATTGGAAAGCTGCAAGAAGATTAACTTACTGCCTATTAATAAATCAGGCACAGGAACAAAGAGACACATGCTGGAAAAAATTAGAAAAGAGAAGCTAACATTTCCTAACTATTTGGGCAAAATTCCAGCAGTAGGTAGAGAAATGGAGAACAACTTAAAAAACTTGACTGCTTTTACAGGAGGCTGCTTGAAAGATAAGAGACCAGAACAGACATCTTAAACAGACCAGACATCGTCATAAAGATTGCCTCTGGAGGGCACCTTTGGTTCTTGTTTTGCAGCCTGGGGGCTTTGTAAGAGCCACGTCAAAGCCTGACATCTAAAATGGTCTCTGAATCTATCTCTCCATAAAAGTGCTGCAGTGGGAATAACATTGTTACATCTAAGCAATACCTTTGAAACCTGGAGGTGGTGTCCAAAACTTGATGTGTCAGGAAGACCCAATGCACACATTTGGGTCACAAGCCAGCTAAGCCTGTCCGATTATTAAGACTGGCTTTAACTAGGTTACAGCTTTCCTGTTAACTCTGGACTGATTCTGATCTCAAACAGAAAAACACTGGGGCTAATCTTGCATAGAAAGTGGTTGATATTACAAGAGTCATATATGCCCCAAGAACATGCTGGTACTCCACAGAACTGGGGAAATAAACAAATGACACCATGCACTTCTTTCATGAATGTCCCTGTTGATTTTTGAAATCGCATCATTCTCAAAACAGAACAAATATAGGAACTGAGAATGATGGGCATTTATATTTTAAATGCAGATGGGCTTCAACAAATGGCCACATCTCATTTATGAACCATAAAATCCACAGGTGCATAGCACCATATGATGATGAAACCACTACTGTTATCATCTTCAATAAAATGATAGTGCCCCTCTCGTTCCTTACCAATGATTATTTATAGTACACTGCAAAATGGTTTAGATGGGATTTTTAGTATACGAATATTATGCATATTCAGAGCGGTGAATAAACCAATGCAAAAGCCCATGCTGGCTCTGCTGCAAAGCCATTTGGTTATCCCTGTGCATTAGAAATGGCCCACTTACATAATTAGTATGAAAAACTGACAGACTTGTAACTGCTCCTGACTGAATACAAGGTAATTTATCTAACTGGAGCTGGCACAAGGAAGAAAATGGGCCTTTGGTATTTTTATCAAATTTGCATGAACCTGAAGAGAAAGGAGGCCTGCAAGGTTCTGACCTTGCTGGCACCAGTGTGAGAAAGGGATGGAAAGCAAAGAGGTTTCATTCAATTATCTTCTCATTAGGTTTCCATAGCAATGGCTCTTTAAGCAGGTCAAAACTTTCTCAGTGGAAACAAACACTGAGCTGCTTGTGGCCTGTGCGTGTGTATGTATACTCAGTGGCATCACCAGCAGCATGGAAGCCACCACACTGGTCCCACGGGCTCAGTCTGCGGACTAGCAGCAGGCAGATGGGGGCACGTCATGTATTTAATACCAGAATGCTTGGTCCCAGCCAGGGGGCAGATAATTGCCAGCTAAAAACTCTTTGAGAGCAAAGAGCAGGGCCCAATGCTGCAGGCAATGCTTCCCTGCTCTCTGTGTATTGCTCACTACGTGCCATCTCAACTCGCTGTGACAAGTCAGACTTTCTTGTGAAACGTGCCCTTCATACTTCCTTGTATAAAATTACTAGGCTTGAAATCTTCTTCCAGCTGCTCAAAGGCGCACTGGTTTCCCTCCTCACGTGTCTCAGGCAGCGTTTGGCTGGCCTCTCACTCCCATTGTGTGGGTTATTGTGGGAGTTTCCTGCCCTACTTCTCATGAGGAGGCTGTTTAAAGGCAGCATGAATAATTTGCCTTTGACTAAATCAGGCCTCAAACAAGTGAAAACAGGGCCATACACATTCACTGATTTTTTTCAATTCCTGCAAAGACAGGGTATAAAAAAATGTATCTTAAGTTCAAACATCTCAACTAATAAAAGCTCTTATTTTCTTTCCAATATTCTTTTCCATTTTTAAACTATGCAAAAGGAAGAATTTATTCCCTTAGTAATAAAGTGCAGCCTTTAGCTACCTCAGTCTGGGTGATTTGTTTGTTTTATGCTTTGTTCTTGTCAGTTTCTTCCCTCTCTCTGCCTTACATCCTCTTTCAGACCTGCACTCCACCTTCTTCATAGATGAGCTTACAAATACCTGCCAGAATTAATTTGGGCACTCTGAGAAGTTGCCAGAATCTAAGCTGATAGAATGTAAACCCCTCCATCCATGACCTGGAGGGATGATTTAATAACCTCCTGCATTCAAATCTTGACCTACAGTTTGGATGCTGCAGGGAAAGAAGACTAGGGAATCAAAAACTACTGGCAAAGGCCAGTAGATTAGTGTACCAAAGGGGGCAGAATTGAGGCTTGGATGAACCTTTCTGCAGCTTTCACGACAATCATTGTGGAAAATGGGAACACTGAAAAGCAGGCTCTCTCCCAGCCTTAGGCTGATATAGAGTTCGAGTTTATACCATGGGATACTGGAATGGCTGTATTATGGCACATTCATTGCAAAAAAATCTTAAAAACAGATTCAGTCAATCGTCTCTCCTGCAGGGTCAACAGATACAATGCAGATAGCAGCCACTTGCGCTGTGGCCTCACTGCTTGCCTGCTAACAACCTCGGAGAAAGCCATAACGCCTGAGGAGCCTACAGCTCCTGCTGTGACATTCCCAACAAGCCATCAGAGGTCTGGCCAAGCTGTATGAATGGAACATATGAGTGGCTCGGTACATCCTGCACACTCACAGGGTGACAGACATTTGCCCTCGGGAGCAGCTGAAGTAGGAGTTGAGGATGCAGCTGCCAGAGGCACAGCAGCTCCCCCACGGCAGGGGAATGCAAAGCCCCTGAGCAATGTTGCCCTGTGTCACCTGCACCCCACACATGCCTGCTTCTCACCTTCTGCCTGACACGTGTGTTTCTGCCCAGTTCCCTGCTCCGGCAGTCTCAGATTTAGGTCTTAAGTATGACAGGGTCAAGATCATTTAAACTGTACTGAGGAGTACAGCAGGATGAATTGTGGCACTTGATATGAAGTGTGACCATTCACTGGTCAGGAGAGCACTTGAGTGGTACAGTTCAAGAAAGTGCAGGGGATTCACATAGGAGGTGACAATTCATAACATGCACTGCCACATAGAGGTGATGGGAATGACTGAAACATCAGATACATGACACAACTGTTAACTTGTGCATTGTTTCCATCCCTTCTTTCTCTAGCAACTGTTAAGAAAAATATTAGTATACAGGAATGTCTGTAGCTCATGCTATTTGTATGCAGTGCTCCCGAGTCTCTCACCCACTTCCTTTTCTTTCCCAGCAGATCGCAGACACACCACATCTGAAACACAGCCCAAAGGCTGATGGAGCAAACAGTGACAGCAAAGAGATCCATTTCCAAAGAGGGAAAACACACAACTTCCTTTCTGCAACATCCCCCCAGTTCTTCTAAAAACAGGATGAGAGTCAGGATGCAGAAGCCTGAGTTCAGGAGACTGGGTTTAACCTGGATTTCCTGGCAAACATGCAGAGCTCATCAGTCTGTCATGTAGACTTGAATGCTCAAAAATGGGAACAGGCTAAAAGTTGGGTTACATTGTTTAAAGGCTCTGTTTACAATTATGAGAAAATCCTGCTTGGTCCCCTATCTGAGTAAACATCCTTGGAGTGTTGCCATCTCTTCGAAATAATAGGAACTGTATATAAAATACATCCCCAGATGAACATGGTATGGGGTCAGAGAAGTAACAGTAATTGCTAAAGAACACATTTATGCACATTTTCTACACTAATGATTCCTCTAGCAAAAGCAGAAGTCAATGTGTCTGTATAGAAGCACCTGTGGTTCTGGGGAGATTTTTGTTTAAAAGGAATAATATCACTGTTAAAGATGCTGTTGCCACTTTACTGAAGGCACATTGAGAAATAGCAAAGTTACACCAGCACCACAACTGTCAGCAAGACTGCAGTTTAAAAGATGGAAATATTGGAAAGGGCAGAGGGAAGTGAAATTTATTATTCAAAGAAGAAAGCTACAAACACGTCATTCCATGCTCTGCATTAGCTGCTGAATATCACATAACTTAGAAACCTGGCAAACTCTTTACAGAAGGAACTCCTACAGTAAGCCAAAAAAACCAGAGCAGTTGTGAAGCAAAGCTTGAACAAACATGACTTTGTTTTCTGTTGTTTATGGATAGCTTTTCAGGCCACATCAGTACCCTTGCTGTTATTCACATAAATCTCAGAGGCTTTTGCCTCTGAGCGAAGATTTTTCTTTCTTTGTCAGAAGCAATCAAACAAAAGGCATATTTGGTAGGACTCATATGATGCATTGAGCAGGTTCACATATGCAGTCTTTTTTTGCAGCTTCATCTCATTAACAGGAATGGTGTTGCTAGCAACAGAGGAAGGTAGTATTGCCCCAGATGCCTTCGGTGGTGGGGGGTGATGACAGTGACTCACAGTGACAAACAGTTCTGCCTCCAGGCTCATTTAATGCCTTTTGCCTGCCTACAAGCCCTGCTGCTGCTCATGTATGTTAGAGCACATCACTGTCACTAGACAGATAGTTGTCGAGCAACTTGCTGGACTGAGGGCACTGACTAATTCTGCACTGACTTTACACCAGACTGGGCAGCGCGGTTAGTAAGACTCAAGGCAAGACTGAACATACACTGCTTGTCCACACAAACAGGATTTTTTCCTACCACAGACCACCAAAGTTAATCTGTTTTCAATGTGGCGTACAGTGGAGACTGTTGGGCTCTCTCTTCCAGCTGAGCAGCATAGAAAAGGAAAACCAAATCAGGTTAAAGCAAACATTGCTCTTCCCAGGTTCCCTCAAAGCTTCTTTCTGTCCCGAATGTCTAAACTCTGGCAAATTAAATAACCATCCAGGTGTGTTATTTTAAAACTTCAGACTTTGGTAACATTAAGCTGTAGGGTGTGCAGGCAGCAGTGCTCGGTAAGGGAGCTGCTGAGAGTGACCATATCCCAGCCAGACACTTGCTCTCTCCTTCTTATCTCAGTACAGATTTTTCCTTGGGACTGCCCTTATTTTCTAAAGCAGCCTGCTCAGAACGCTGGATCAGAAACAACTCATTTCACCCTAAGAAAACATCTGGATTTTCAATATGTAGAATTATAACTGTTCTTGGATAAGCTCTTACTTGTGGAAGAGTACTCAAAAAAACCCACTTTCCAGCTCCTGAAAGTCTGTATGATGAGTTTTGAACAAATCTTTCCTTTTGTCCCCCAAATCTTTAGTGAATATGAGAAATCAATGTATATCTGCATCAAGTTTCGTATTTGGCAAATCAGTCTACTCACAACAAAAAAAGTTTTATAGAAGGTTTATCATATATTTTTTCATGCAGCATGTGAGTGACTTAGAAACGGTGTCCCCAAAGGGACAAGCTTCCATTTCTAGTAGCATGCCCACAGAGAAAATTCAGATGAAAGCCATATACTAAACCCCACAAAAATCCCTGGGGCCAACACAACATCCTTCCCTGAAAAATATCAAATAAAGCATGTTAGTAGCAAGTACAGGTGTATTGGATGGGCTTGAACTGGTCATTTTCCTGCAGATCAATTTTATAAACTCTGCCTCCATGGAAGAGGCAATTTCTGTGACAATTCAGCCTTCCAGGCTAGAGGGGTGAAGTCAACACTGATGTAGCAGGCTGTCAAAAATAGGCACAGACCTGTATAATTTAAGATTTGAATAATTTGTGCAGTATTGAGTAGATAAAATTTATTATTTTCATGCCTTGTATAATTATCATGTGTCATATGGCCTTGCTTCTTATTGTGCAAGTATCTGGCACAATCTGCCCTGCACCAGTTTCATATATATGATCAGGTTAATCACATACACCCTTCTACAAATCCTCAAATGGCACACTTCCATTCTTGAAAGGTCCACAACAATCATATCCCTTTCATCTGAGCTAAGATAATATAATTTCCTTTCAGTGAGGTAAATGGGCTGTCCCAGAGGAGTCACTCAGGAGATTGTTTTGCTGATACTGTCTTCTCACACAGTTATTTGTGGTAGAACACCTACACAGAGGCACAATTTAGGAAGCTGGCTAGAACTGGTAAGTGGAGTTTTTTCCAAGTTGTGTGCTGTCCTCCTACAAGATCTTCATCTCATTATTACCTGAGGTGGGATTATGATATTTACCCATGGGTAAACGGCTTTGAGGCTGAGAGAAAAGTTGTATGATTATAGGACAACCTTGCAGGATTGCTTCCCAGATTACAGTTCCCATCTACTTGGCATTTCTGGTTTCATTATAATGTTGGAGATTATATCCTTCAAAGATTGTTTTCCATATATGAGTATTGGAAGCACAAAGTATTGAACCCTAGACTTCTAGACCTTCTCTTTTACCAGCATGTAATATAGGGGCAGTGATGGTACCCAAGGTTAAATTCACCTTATCTGTCTTAGGCTGTTTTGAAAATGAGCATCTATCTCAAGCAAACCATCTCTGCTTTTCTCTCTGAGTGATGAAGTAAGACAAGGCACCTCTAAAAGACAATTTATCACATTCTGAGACCTTCAGCATGAATCAGCTTCCAGACAAGCCCAAACCAGTTGTTCACTACCATACAACTGACTTCTATACTGTCAGTGCTCAGGCAAGTCCCATACATTGCATCAACCAAAGACTGCTCTGGCACTGACAGTCCTTCTACTAAACTAGCAAAAGCAAGAAACCTTCCTGTAATTGCCTAGTGATGAATCACTCGAGGATATTCAAATGTGAGACTGTAAAACCTTATAAAAGCATGTCCCATCACAAATGGATTCCATGTACTCCCTCTGAACTTATCCAGCTGGCACTACCCCATGGAAGTGCAGGCAATTTGACATAGAGTGTCAGTTGTCTTCATGCACCACTGCACGTTACCCTGAGCAGCAGGGATCCAAGATCTCGGGATCAAAGGAAGAAGGCACAGAAAACAAGCACACACATTGCAGCAGGAGGTGACAGTAAACAGAAACCCTCTCAGTCCTCACAGAAAGGTTTTCATTAAGGACGCTAAAATTAAAGCTCCTTTTAACTTGGTTTTAAATACTTCATGCCCTTGGCACTTTCTTCAAAAGCACAGTTACAAACTCAGGAGTGCACAGGAAAAGGAACATGATGGAACTCTGTAACTCTCCGTTCCTCTCACCTATCTTTTTTTGGCTGCATTTAGCTCTAGTCAAAGAAAGTAATTTTTAAAGCAGGCGTAATTTGCAGAGAATGTGAAATCACTGATGTTCCTCAGAAATGACTACTAGTTGTCTTGGTGTACGCACACAGAAGAGAGAAACGATAACCCTCCCTTGACATAAAACCCCAAAATAATAAAAGGCCAAAAGGGAGGAAGAAAAGGAGCAGGTTCCAAAACAGATTTCATTCATAGTGTCTGGATCTGAAATCTAGATACATCAGTACAATTTAAAATTAATTTACTCCAAGGAAAAAGAAAACCCCTCCCTCCTTTCTCTCTTCCTGTGCCTTCACTTACTTTCTTTCAGTGTCAGGTGTTGATGCAGTGCTGCTGAGACCAAGTGACTCCTGCAAAACAAGACATGTAGCACTGAGAGCAGACACTAGGAAAGCCTTTACCCAATTTATGCAGAATATCAAATTAAAGAACAAACAAACAAACAGAAGTGGATGATCAAAATCTAAGTGCTTACCTCAATCTGGGATCGCAGCTGTAGAGATGTGGGGCTGGCATCAGGTTTCTCCTAAAATACAACAAATATCAAGTTAATAAAATATCCAAACACCAGAAAGAAGAAATATGAAGGGGAGAAAGAGGGAAAAGAAAGAGAGTAGCAGAACCAAGAGCTATTTCAAAACAGTTCATACAGGAAACATTAGCTACTCTAGAAAGAACTGATTTCAGGATAAATTCTGAAATAATCCAGTAAAACAGCTAATTTCATACTTATCACTGGAGAATACATAAAGTAAAACTGCCAGATGGAAGTCATTCAAAACAAAATAGAAAGACGGGTGTTTTATTTTTCACTAGATTGCCACATAATTTGTTAGGTAAGTGCAATTTCCAAGAAATTACCTTCAGGAAAAATATGGCATTAAAAGAACATTCTCTGAGGAAAAAAATATGGAGAGGATGCAGATACCTTTCATCAAGACCAGTTTCTCAAACATAAACTTGCCAACATTATGGAGTTCAAACCACTTTTCTAAAAATATCTAGGATATAACCATCTACTCCAGAACTCAGTCACCCAGGCTCCCTTTGCAGTTGACAGAGAGACACAGAAACTCTTACAGAACAACTTGCCTGACAGGTTTCAGCTACCTCAAGTTAGATGAGGGAGTCCCACTGGTGGTATCTAATTGAAGACTGCAAGCCAACTGCTTAAAAGGCACATACTATTAACATGTCTAGCTGAAATCAGAGGGAAAACTCCAGTTAGAATGGAGGAGGATAATACAGTCGTCAGTAATGAGAACTACACTGTTGGTTGATCTTCACGTGAAATCATGGGGTAAGCTACTTATTCCTACTTTATTCTCAGCCAGCCCTAGCCCTTGTGAAGTTATTGCAAAGTGAATTCCATAACTTACTCATCACAGCTGGGTAAGCAGTGGTGTACATGCTTCAAGAAAATTTAAAAAAAGGACATGGACTTGTTTCTCAGTACTGAAGGACTACTTGTTCATGCATTCCTCAACCTACATGTAAAACTCTTATCTCTGTGAAATTGTACTTCCTATGCCCTTTGTTTACACAAAGGGTGACAAAACATTCTTGGGATTTAATTAAAAAAAAAAAGAAAAAAAAAAGAAAACCAGACAATTTTCTGGGAATGCAGCCTTTTAATACTAAACAGGAAATTACTACTGACTGCCATGAGGTGGTGTTGGATTAACTCACTCAGGAAGTCTGCAAGATCTGGAGTAGAAAGGAGCCTGCTCTGCCATCACACAACCAAGTCAGCTTGCACTGCTGGCCAAGGCAGCCAGGGAGGGCACAGCATGGCTCAAGGCCATGTCTTTGCTCGTGTGCAAGGCTGCCACCAGGTCACTGCCCTGCTGGGGGATTTTGCCTGACTGTGCATTGTCTGCACCTCTGTGTTTGCTGATTCTGTAGCACAAAAAGGGAAATGAAGTCCTTGAGTGAAAGTAGACATGAAAAGGTGATCACGTCCACTTAGTGACAGATCCAACATGGACTCCTCTAGTCAAGCAGAAGCTGGACCAAGGCCAGGGAAATTCCACAGTAGTTCACAGATCAGATAAATAAAACTAGCTATCTGGCACCAGGCATCCCCCTCTTTCTCCATTAGCTCTGCCAGAATGGAATCCAACTAAGTTTTGCACCTGGAAAAGGCTGCAGGCACATTGCTGCAAATCTTCCTCAGACACTTTCCAATCCCTGTCTAGCTCTTTGCAAGGAGGGAGAAAAAGACAAGCTCCATGATCCAAACACTTGCCATTCATGAGCACCTCATCTGTCCACACTCTGCTGCACTGAGGAGAAAAGGAATATGTTATCAGTTTTATGCTACAGTTTCAGTATGCCAGTCATGAGAACCAT
Source organism: Buphagus erythrorhynchus (assembly GCA_013400855.1). Taxonomy (NCBI): domain Eukaryota; kingdom Metazoa; phylum Chordata; class Aves; order Passeriformes; family Sturnidae; genus Buphagus; species Buphagus erythrorhynchus. The sequence continues at coordinate 109,946 of VZTT01037471.1, read as the reverse complement.
GTCCCCAAGAGGCCTTTAGATCCCAAGTTCCTGATCTGTTGTCTTTAAAAGCTGCTCTGCTCCAAGCATTTTTTATTTTTATTTTTTAAATACAGTAGTTTTTTGTAAATTACCATTTATGAGATGCTGCCTGGCCTCCCCAACAAGTCTTAGGCTTGAGCAGTTGCTCGTGAAGTTGAAGCCTGAGACTACAATTAGATGCAAAGTTTCAATTTTCAGCATAAAACTACTCATCTGAACAGTCAGCTGCATTCCATGTAAATAAATCCTAAAAAACCTGACTTGTATTTACTTTCTTTTTTCTCATTTGCTGTCAAGCTCACCCTTTTAGAACAGGAGCTGTTTTATAGGACCAAGATGACTGTGGAGGGCAGAAGCAAGGACAACTTTCCCTCCTCTAGAGCCCTACCTCGCAATACTGGAATGCAAAACACCTGATAGTCCTGAACTGTTGTCATTAATATTCCTACCTGCCCTTCCAGCAGAATGGTATTTTTTTTTTCTATTGCTATTTACACAAGAAACCAAAGGAAATTACTTGGGGAAATAGTACTCTCAACTAAACTTCTGGCTTAGATCTGTATCAGATATGTATCTGTATTCTAAGAGATCATAGAACTTTCATCAGCCCCAAGCAATTCTATTTATTTTGGTTAAAATCCATTAAACCTCACATTAAACCTCACTTTAAAATCCACAGGTTGTGTTGACTTTAATCCACCAGGATCAGGGCCCTTTTTCACCAAAGGCTAATTCTAGAAGGTTGAGCAAATGTACTGTTGGCACGTTCTCTAGCACGCTATACGATCTTTTCAGAAAATATTTTTAAAGGTTAATTTCATTAAAGTACATCTTTCATCCTTCTGAGTCAAAACTTTAAAATGAAACCAAGAACAGCCTGGACTTATAGAAACAGTGGCTGCAGCAAGAGACATCCTTAGCCTGCATTTCCAGAGCTCTTGTCTAGACAAAGCAGGCATCACAGCAATACGTATGTTCTGTGTGAGCAGCCTTGCTGCCCCAGATAACCGCCCTCCACATGTGCCCATAGAGCTTCTCTGAGATGTACCAGAAAATTCATATCACCTACATGCTACACAGTGCTCTGAAGAAATGTAACAATCTGAGAAAGTACCTGATCAAGTGCAGACTCCTTAAGCTACACTATTAAATGAGTGTCTCCCAAAGGCGACTGATTTACTTGCATGGTTTCTGAGCAGGACACCTATCCTGTACCCAGACACTGTTGGTGCATATTGAACTTGGCCAATACACTATTAAAACCAGAAACTAAGATCTGAAGATTTTGGAGAAACTGAGATGTCCGTAAATTGTATCTAATCCCCAGGGAACACATTAGATAAAAGGCGATGAGTGGCTTAGCACCAGCTTGTCTAGCTCCCCTTGAGGTCCAAGGTCAGCACTGCATAGAATCTCAAATACTGATAATAAACCCAAGGGGAAGTTTTAAAAATTAGTAATGCTAATATCCTGTAGAGTAAGCCCACTGAATTTAAAGTAGGTATTTGTGCTGGTTTTGCATCCTCCATCAAGTCGTCTACACCTGATCTAAATCAATCTCAGCTTGCAGAGGAATTTTTTTCTCCCACCTTTAATGCCATTTCTTAGCAGTCCTATTTCCTTCCTTCTTCCTCCTTCATCCAAAGCCAATACCATCAAGAGGATGGGTGCAGGACAAGGCCCTGTGGTCCTGGCAGAAGCTCTGATCCAGCAGCTGGAGGAAGGGATGGATGTCAGGCATAGCGCTGCCCAGGAACCACCTGGGATCACCAACCCTTCCACATTGTGGGTGCCACAGAGAGTGACTGCAGAACCACACTGGTAACCTTGGGAGCCCTGGTGCAGAAGTGCAAGCTGGGGAAATGCTTTTTACAAATCTACTACTACTACGTTTTGGAAGAAAATGTAGTTGCAAGCTTAACAAGCAGGATTTGTAGCTTATGCTTCAAATCTTTAGTTGTTTGCCTCAGGGATCAAGAAAGAAGCTTCCTTCACAGGTAGCTTTTTCTGTGTAGTTTGTACACTGAATTTATGTGATCATTTGCATGCATTTTCTTTTCAAATTACTGCAGGTTTTTAAATATTGCGATTTTGGTTTTATATACGACTTCCCTCATAAAAATCTTCAAAACAGTTTTGCAACCATTTATGAGCTACGTCTGAAAAATGCAACTGGGAAGAAAGTACAAAGCACAAAATACATGGGAAGCTGAAAAACCATTTCCTGAATGGCAGGTTTTGAATTAATGAGGGACTTTTCCTCCCATGACAAGTTCAGTCCACTTGTTCTGTATGTAATGTAACAGATAAGAGGTGTATCACAGACTATCTGAAGGCACTGCTGTTCTGCTCCTGAAATACACAAGCACAGCAGACAAGAGCATCTGAAAGGAAACTTGGTTATCCAGGGCATGGCTCACACATTCTAGGGGGAATGTGCATATTTTAATTACTTAAACATTAAGCCACATCTATGCTCTACACCACAACTTAGTTTAGGAAATTATATTCATTGAATTAATATCTTCTAATTAAAAATTCATGAACCTCTTCACAATTTCTGCCACAGGAGCTGTATCCATTTGAATCATAAATTTAAGCACTCCACTGCAGATCCCAAGACAGGATTAATCTCACTGTGCAGACAGAAGGTGTGGAAAGTGAGACCCAAATGAGTGCTGGGAAAATACAGTGACACAACCAGCAAAAAGGAGATGACTGAAAAGCTCATAGATGTATAAATAATTTTATGAAACTATTTCAGCAGGTGTAAATAAGGTACATACAGCAGAAAAATTCTGTGAGAGAATTCTGCCAGTCTTTCACCAAATGTTATCTCTCTTTGCTCTGAACACACATTGCATGTTCTAGTCCAGCTTCTAAAATTATTAAATGAAGATGTATTTGAAAGACAGCAGAGCACTGAAGGATTGTAAGAGATTGATTTACTTTGAAAGCAATAATTCTGCCTGGAGTCCTCCACCATACTAAGCCTCTGCAGAGGTGCTGGGGAAGAACCAGGGAAGCCCCTGTAAAGAGACAGCACAGGTATGCAGGTATGCAATGGAAATTGCCTACAAGTCATTAGATATGAGCCACAGGTCAGAATAAAGAAATAAAAAACACCTATTCCTGTGTTGACCACCTCAGCAAGTGTTTGAGGGAACTAACAATTCAGTGAGTTTCCCGTGGTACAGATTAGTTAAAGTCCCATTTTGAGTTTCAAACCACAACCTCTAGACCATCCCCATAGCTGTTTCAGTGAAGAAAGGCTTTTCTGCACCACTGCTCTTGTACATTAGAGCCTGAGCTGACACATGCTAAATAACACCATCCTGTAGCAACAGCAGCAAATCTCTGGATTAAGGAAATGAGTTAAACAGGAGGGATGGTTAAAAAAAAAAAAAAAAAATTCAAGCAATAAATACTTCTAAGCATGAAACAAAAGTCCAAGTGTCTCGATGCCTCATACGAAAGTGCAGACATAGGTAAACGTTTAGCTTAACTACTGACGAAATGCAGCTTCAGAGCACTGTTAAGAGCACTCACATGTCTGCTTATAGTATTGGAGAGGGAAGAAATATCCTGCCTCTCAGCTTGATGCAAACACCAGAATCTATGGAACCTAACACATCTCAGGTCAAACACTGGACCCTCTCTCTACCCTTTGCCAACAATGAAAGCAGAAGGGGTTTTTTCACCCATCTCAAATACACTGCCTTCAACACTAAGGCTGGGAGCCACAGGGCTGAAAAACATTTCACAATGATTTTGAAAAACGTAATTCATTAGCAATTATAGAGAAACTGCAGCTTTTGTAAAGCTCTGTAACAATAAAAAGTGAGGCAGTGCTAAGACATAAATTCACTTGTAACAAACAGAAGCAGAGTCCAGAAAAATTATGGCACAAACACACACAAAACCCCCTCAAGAGAAATGGGCTTCAGAGAAAGAAAAATCAGTATCAGGACACAGCATTCTGCAGCAGGGAAATCAAATACCTTCTGATCAATTTTCCAAACAAGATGAAGCAAGTCTAGAACTATGGCAGCTATCTTTGTGTTAAAACCATATTAATATAAAGGCCAATATGTGATTGAGACACAGCAGGTCTTTGATTGATGCATTTTACACTTGTTACTCAAATGATACAATACTAAAAGTGTTCTTGTTGCTGGCAGGAACTGCCTCTGTACTAGAGCTCTTGCTGGTATAAAAAGGATGAGTAAGACCTGCCAGCTTTGCCTAAAAATCCTTACGCTTGTCAGCACTGACTTTTATTGTACAGGTAAGACCAAAAAGAACTTTTGTGAAATAATGTTGGAAACCAGTGAAAGACACGGATTTCTAGGGAGGACTTTAAGATAGAGAGTGGTTTTGGCATCAGGAAGAGCTGTAATGTTTCAGTGGAATGAAAAAAACCCTAAACAAACCACATCAAGAATGGCTAAATGTGAAGCCAGAGGACTCAGGATGTGACACAGACAAGGGAGGCATGAGGTAAAGCCCAACTGGATACTGCCCAAATGGGGCCCTTCTTGTTCAAGAGCTGACAATGGGCCTTAGGAAGAGCCACTACTTCCCCCAGTGAGAGCATTTTGTCCTGTGGGAAAAGCACAACAAAAGGAAGAGAGAAAATAAATGAATAACAAACAAGCAAATAACAGTTTGCTACAGGGTACTGTGGGGTAGGAACAGTCTGGTCAGCCAAGTCCAGATTCCTTGCCCAGGTGCTGGCCCTCTGGCGAGGATGGCTAATGGCAGTGTGCTGTACCTTGGCCTCAGTCACCTCCTGAACAAACACCCACAATTAAGGAGGAAAGCAGCACCTCTATGAGCCACACTTCCCTATCACCACCACCCTGTAGCCTGCTTTCTGTAACTGTGGGGCTAGGAATTTCGAGTAGTTTTGAAGTGCAGCACTCACTGATGAGAAAACAACCACGAGGAGCTCCGTGCCGTGAAAGCCATGGCTGAACATGGCAAACCTCTTTCTGAATTCCAATGGTCTTGATTTGGTTTTATGTGCTCTTCAGTTCAAGCCACTTACCCCTAAGGGTCAATGGTGTTCTCCATTTCCATCTAAGTAACACTTTTCAGATCTTACCAATTCTTCATTCTCATGTACACAAAGTTGTACTGTATTTCTATTAAGATTATTTACCATTTTCTCAATTTCTCTTCAGTGTTTCCAAGAACAAAAAATGTATTTTCTTTTTGAAAAGTGGCAAGGAAAGACAAGGGGAAGCTCAGACCAATGCCTCCAGGAAAACTTCTACAGCCATGCTATAAATCCTTTCAGACACACCACAGAAACAGAGGCTAACACAGGCCCACTGTCATATTTGTATTGACAGTATGCTTATGTACCTATATGCCAATATCCCTGTCTTAAGCACATGGAATTTCAGGCGATCTATACTGCAAAAGAATGGAAGCTTTTGTGCTGGATGAATCAATATGCTCAAGGCTCAGAGATTCTTGTAAAATGCATTGTTACCGTAATACTGATGACTTTCTGCAAGTATACCCCCATTCACATCATCACTGTAATAGCTAACATTTAAAAACTGTATGTTGCTTTCACTTTATGTTGTACCAAACAATAATTTACCAAGAAGATCAGAAACTATGTCGACTTTGAGTTACTTAAAAACCCTGATAAAATTGAGCAGGTAAATCAAGAGAAAGCACTGCTCATTAAGAGACCTACAAATGGTTTTTCACCACAAATGTATGGAGTATCAGCAATGAGGCCCCCCATTTCAGGGGGAAAAAAAGCCAAATTTTGCATTACTTTCATTCTGGGAAAGCAGTGATTTGCTTTACTTTGTTAAAAAGGAGACAGATTTAAAAAAAATTATAAAGGTTATGTAGTGGAAAAGAAAGGATATGTTGGTTTTAAACCTCCCCACACTTTTTGTGGGTTTTTTTGTTTGTTTGGGTTTCTTGTTTGTTTGTTTTTTCTTTTCTAATTTATGACAAACTGATAAGCTGAAAGGCATTTTGTGTCAGGAATCTCCATCACAGAGTCACTGCAATGCGCAGCAGAATTGGACGGTTCTCTCAATTTTTTTTTTATTTGAGACACCTCACATTGCAGAGAATCGAACCCAAACTCAAGTACACATGAAAAAGATCCAATTCTTTTTGTTAGGTTCTCTAGCTGCAGAAGGCAAACACAAAATTCAGAACTCAACAGCACTGTGGGCAGTGGAAGAAATCTGGCACAACCCTTTTTTTCTACAACTGCTGCTCTTTGGGCTGCCTGTGGCTGCTATCAGATCGTGCTCTTCAGAGCTCCTGATTTCCTTCATAAGCCTCTAGAAAAACCTGCACCTATATCCACGTTTCCAGTTTTAAAAAGTCTGTATGTATTGATGTGCATATACCTGTTCTGTGTTTTTTTTTAGAAACATGAAACTGAACCTTTCAGAGCACAATGAAAGCCCTTATTTAATTCAAGAAAACTGATTTAAGACTTTCTCACACCCAGCACAGAATTTCTGTAAGTTTTAATGTTATTGTTCAGGAAATGCATTTAACTTTGAACTTTTTAGAGAAGTGAACAAATCCAGTAAAAAACAAAACAAAAAAGCCCCAAATCACAAAAAACATAAAAACCCCCTAGAACCACAGAAAAAAAATCCCAAACGACCCTACAGTAAAAAGAGGCAACAGAACCATGTAACAGAGAGTTGTGCTGAGTCAGGACCTGAGTCACATTAACCTCAGCAAGTAGTCTTATCATGAGGCTGTTCCCACACGCACATTTACCGGTTTTCTCATCTTTCCATGAAGAAATTCAAACAGCCTACAGTTGCATCTTTTTGTGCAAAAATAATTACATCAAAACTATAAACATCTGGGCAAAATGTTGCTTTCCAGCTGACAGAAACACTGTATCTCTGTTTTCCTCTTTCAGAAGTTAAAAACATCACCAGCTGCTAGCTCAAAAAAGCAGACATCCTGAACTCAGGTCTTTGTTGGCAGTAAGCCTTGCAGCCCAAGCTCTCAAGCCATCCATTCCTTGTGTTTGAGACTGGGTAGGCCCTTTCTGCTGATCTGCACCATCACTTTAATTTTTAAAATTCAGTTCAGTTCCCCCTTAGTGATTTCTATGTTCATTATTTCATCAGAGGATCATAGTTGAAAAGCTGTAACAACATGACATACACTGCATATTTCAGGACTTATAAACATGGAGGGCTGGCAGGGTCTGACCACTTCAGCCACTTTGACAATAGAAACAGCAGGAATACAACTGAGAGAAAGTTTTGAAAAAAAGAAATTCTGTCAGAAAAACTTGTGTCAGCATATTGGGAACTAACTCTGATGACATTTCTTTATTACAATAAACTCACTTTGAAGAAACACTTTATTTCAGGATCTTTTTTAAGAAAGCACTTGAAGGAGGAAATAAACTGGTCATACTGGGAAAAGTTTTATAATAGATACACATTTTTAAAATATGAATTTTAAAACCATTTAAAAAGCAGAATAAATGTGTAACTTGAAATCAAACTGGTTCTGTTTAGTAGGTTTAAATGTGAAACTGAACACCTGAAAATTAAGACTGATAATATTAATCCATTCCCTAGAGCTGGGCACTGCATTTCTTGCTCTCAACCTGCATAAATGCACTCCAGGAATGTGAGTGGGTGAGGGGAGAGAGACAAAGGTTGATAGCTGGATGCTAACTTCAAAGTCTCCTGCAAAGTGAGAGGAGAAATTAATTTCTTGAACAAAAGAACTGAAAACAAATTAATCATACTAATGCAAAAAAAGGACTAGACCACAAATTGCTAGTCTGTACTTGCTCATTATTCCTGCTGTAAAAACTACCTTTGATAAAAGAACTTTTAAATTAGCTGTTCTCTCTCTACCTTTGAAATTGAAGCCTGTATTTGATGGATGCTTTGGGCCAGAACCTTACTTACATCCTCATTATTGGCCATCACATGATCATTATTACAAAACTAAATTTCAACTCAACTCTGATGCTCTAAGTCATCATGGAAGATTATTACTGAATGTCATTAGACTACCTGGCACAATTTGGTTATTTAAACAGAAAATTTGCCACATGCCTATTTGAGAATACTAATAAGTAATTATTGCCTTCTACACATCCATGATAAAAATATTTATCTACACAACCATTGATAGAAATATTCTCCATTTTCTCTTTACATTTAAAGTAAGACTGGGACAGAAATTTATATGCCACAGATGAAGTAGTTAACAGGAAGAGCCCCAACTGGAGGTGCAGCAAATAGGAGCCTTGCTCTATGGGATTACTGCTGCATGCTTTGCTTTGAAGGGTAATGGTGCGACAGTGACATCTGACAGCTCCAACACCAGTCAGTACAACTGCTGGAAAGGGGTTAAATTAAAGGCTTCAATCACTCCATTAACAGCTCCTGCTGCTGGGCTAGGCTCCAGCCCAGCTGTAGAGTTCCAGCCAGTTTTTGCAAAGCTCAGCTGTTCTGCTGAAAATGCACAAGTGGGCTCCTGCCACATGACCAACAATTGGGTTAGAAGGTGGGGTTTGCCCGGACACACAGACTAAACACAAGAAAAGTACTTAACTCAAGTTTCAGTGATTCTTAAATCTAAAGGGTAACAAAGCAGAATTCTGAGGATCCATCAAGCAGCTGTAAAATGCTCCTTTCTTTGTTCAAAGCAGGAGGGGCAGAGATTTTCCTCAGAAGAGGACAGCGGAGGTCAGAACCCTCCAGCCAGGGCCACAGCAGCCTCCTGGTAAGATGGGTTGGTGCAGTCCCTGATTGCTGCTCCCTCTAGCCCAGGAACATCACCTCACTTTCAGGCTTGCACAGTTTTGTTTTGCCTCGTCTGGTTGTTATACAAGATGTGGTTATCCCATCATAGACTGAGTGAGGGTTCTTTCCAAACAAAAGGCCAATTGCTGAATGATGAACAAACTTAGTATCAAGAATGTCTGCAGAGAAAAAATGACACGTGCTGCTTACAGACAAAGCATTTGAACCTCAGCAAACATCCATCCTTCAGTCACTACAGGTAACTCAGGCCAGAGGAATCTGCAAAGAAAGCTGCCACTACTATTCCAAGCAAATAATCTGCAATCATTATCTACAACTATTCACTGGAGAATTAAGAGTCCTGCAGCAAAGCCTCACAAATTATTCTCTCGTGTAACATTTTCTCCTTGCTTATTCCTGAAGCAGCAACTACAACAGACTTCTTCCCAAGTTCCACTTGAAACTTCAGCCTTTTTCTCCACTACACTTCGGGTCACACTTGACTTTAAGAGGGATGCACAGAACTAGCCTTGCAGAAACAAATGAAGCACAAGTGCAGGGCAGTCTTGCACTCCAAGAGCCACCCATAGTTTCTCAGTGACGCAGTGTGTACAAGTAGCACGTGTACTTCATTCCAGCAAAGCCTGTACAGCTTTGCACTCCCTCATGCACCTTCTTTTTCCCCCATCCACTAATGGCCATGTTTTACTATTAAAGGAGTGCTGCAATCACAGGTAATCAAATAATGGCATTAAAAAGGCTAGCATGCTGTGAATTTTTATAGCTTGTCTTTCAAACATACATGAAGCAAAACAGAGGCCTCAGCAATGAATAACTGCTTTTGTTCAGAAGTCCACTCAAAACCCGGTCCTTTTGCTATTAGCACTAAACAGTGAACTGATGCAGGCAATCTAGCATCACAAGAGTTGGCCAGAGGTTACAGCAATGTCGTGATGAAGTAGGCAAAGCTAGGACATTAAGGGAGTAATGCCTCACCTGTACTGCTTCTGATTCTCTTCACCATCCCAGTGCTAGGTGAGTGAATAAGTGGCTGTGTGGGGCCTAATTGCCAGGTCGGCTTAAGCCACAACAGACCTTCTTGGTGCCCAATATGGGTCTTGCAGGGTTCAAGATAACAACAACAGGTTTGATTGGAATGTGCTAGACTGAATTTATAGCTGTAATTGGTGATTAGCTATTAATTGGCAGGTGCTTGTCAGGAGCTTTGCTTGCCTGCCTGTACATTAGAGTCTAGGGCTCATTAGTGGCTGGTTTTTGCTCTCACTGCTGCTGTGCTGCTTTATCACCTCACGGTGCTGTGCCTGGGAACATTGTGATAACAGCAGTGGTGATGTGCTGGGGCTGGCAGGGGGCCAGGGACTCACTGAGTGTCTGTGCTGCTGGCTGGAGCTGCACTGTGAGCTCCAGTCACAGGGACCTGACCCATGGGTGAGTCCACGTGGGAGCAGGTACATCTGGAAGCAGCTGTGGCTGTGGCTATGCCAGTGCAGCAGCAGCAATACCTCTGCAGGGATGGAGCCCAGGGAGAAGTCTGTGCTGCAGGAGGTAGACACTGACACATCAGTGCCTGTGGATAAGTCCATGCTGGAGCACCTTAAAGTGTGTGGCAGTGGGATAATCCCACATCAGAGCAGGTATTGCCCTGGAAGGACTGCAGCCATGGGTAGGGCTATGATGCAGCAGGTTTATTCCTGAAGGGGCTGTGGCTGCAGGTAAGGCCACACTGGAGCTGGTGCACCTCAAAGCAGCTGTGACTGTGGATAGGCCTATGCCACAGCAGCTATACCCCCAAAGTGACCATGGCTCAGAGATAAAGGCTTTGGAGCAGGCATTGCCATATGGGACTGCAGTCTGTGAATAAATCCTAGCCAGGCTAGGAGCAAGAGAAGGAATGTTCAATGTTACAGTCTGGTTCAAAGGGACAAGGGGCAGAGATTGTATTAGATATAGGTTTAAATCATTGTACCCCATGATTTGGGTGGCATGTTCAGAGGAATGGCTATGGCAGGAACCACACAAAGCAGTGGAGGACAAGTCTTACATAAAAGCAGTTCCAAGGGTAGCAGCAAATGGATTTAAACTGGCTTTGGTGCCCAATAATTCCACACACCACATCACCTCTTCTGTCCTCAATAAACTCAGGGGACATTTATGGACATTTTACAGGCATAGTCCATAGGCTAGGGGAAATAACATCTGTGTATTATATCAAGGGATGAGAAAGGGGGTAGCAAATAATGAGGATGTGTTGGATAGAGTGGTACCTGAGAATGATGTAAATGGTAATGAATGAAGAGTGGAGAATGTGCTGGTTTTGGCTGGGATAGAGTTAATTTTCCTCACTGTTTTGGATTTGTACTGGAGACAGTGTTGATAATTCAGGGACATTTTTGGTATTGCTGAGCTGTGCTTACATAGAGCCAAGGCCTTTTCTGCCCCTCGCCAGCAAACAGACTGGGAGTGCACAAGAAATTGGAAGGGGACACAGCTGGGACAACTAACCTCAACTGATCCAAGGGATATGCCATGCCATGCCATGCCATAACCATACCATACACCATACCATACACCATACCATACCACACCATACCCCATACCATACGGCATCATGCTCAACATACACAGCTGGAGGAAGATGAGGATGGGGACAATAGGAACGATGGCATTTGTCTTCCCAAATCACTGTTACATGTGATGGAGCCCTGCTTTCCTGGCTGAACACCTGCCTGCCCATGGGATGGAGTGAAAGAATTCCTTGTTTGGCTTTGCTTGTGTGCATAGCTAATGCTTTACCTATTAAACTGTCTTTATCTCAGCCATGAATCTTTTCACTTTTACTCCTCTGACTGGCTCCCCCATCTTACCAGGGCAGGGGAGTGAGTGAGTGGCTGTGCTGGGCTTAATTGCCAGCTGGGGTTAAACCACAACACATTGAAGGGCAGCTAGAGCAAGCAAGCTCCACATTAAGCCCAGTTAATTTAAGGTCAATATAAAGGCCATCTGTTACTGTCATGCTGCAGAAACCTGGGGCTTCATCACAACTCCTACTTCATGTAACTAAGTCTTCCCAATAATATTCTAAATAAGTGTGTACATTGAACAGAAACAACAGACAAAAACCAACCCACCAAAAACCAGACAGAAAAATTAAATATTATGGGCAATGACATAACAAAGCACAAGACTAGAAGTGAAAAAGAAATGTTGACTGCTGGGAAATCTGTAGTAAGACCAAAGCAGACTGTTATTCTCTGGTAAGAAGTGTTGAGCAAGACTTCATCCTGGAGATGGATAAAATACCTGGAATAAAATACAATCAGCAAAACCATAACAAAACCCACAAAGAGAAAGGCAGTAGCAAAGGTACAAAAGAAAAATAAACATAAACAACTAGTAAATGAGACCCACAAGTCCAGAAACCTTGGTGCCTCTCAACATTGCAGTACTGCTGCGAGCAACAACAATTCTCGATTTCAATCTAAACCAAATGGCAGTCAAAACTTTACACTGGGGAAAAGCTACTGAAGTCAAACCACTTCAGTTAATAATTTGCTGCTAAGCACTTTCAGTTCTGCTTTGTCACCACTGCAATCCCAGGGAGCAAGCGCACTGAGCTGCCTGCCTGCAACAACCCAAGGGTTTGTTTGGGAAGGGAGCATGCTCAGTCTTGTCTCCTCTTCCCTCCAGCAAATGTAAATTACGAATGCAAAGCTCCATGAACAAATCACCAAACACCCTGTCTTTGCAAGTATCTTTGTGTAAGCAGTATGACTCAGTTTGCTGGTAGGCACTCCAACTAAATTAATTTACCATGTTATGGAAAACCTGAGCAAAGTAAAACTTAAGCTGTACAAACACCTGCAAGAGTTTCTAAAATGCCTGGGGTTTTGCAGCCAAGACTTGCTTGTTTGGGCAGGTGCTGCCACTGTTATCAGATGTCCATGGTACAAATTCCTCTGCTCAACTGTCTTCAGCAGGAAAAGCAGCCCAAATTTCTTGGAAACAAATCTGTTCTAATCAGGATAGCAACAAAGTGTCTTGACCAAAAGCTTCTTTTCCTTTCCTGCTCACACTCCTCTTCGTACCTTAGGGTTTTTTCCTAGGTTATGGCCATAACAGGGTTTAGTTGCACCATCTTGAGGCTCTATTAGCGCATAAACCATTTATTTTCAAGTTTTTATTGCGTCAGATCCAGTTCTAACACAAACTTCTCCTCAACATTACTGTCTCTTATTCAAGGTTATGAGCAGTCTGTGAATAAGTGCATGCCAATGGATACAGAATGAGTTGTCAATCACACAAGTTTTGTTGAAAAACAAGTGAAATAAAAACAGTACATTAGTAAATGTAGCTGAAACTACAGAACAATATCCCATATGTTACACCAGACTTTCACATACACCAGCAGGTTCCTCTAATCTAATAGGAATTAGATTAAGTGTATTGCAACGTGCTCAGCATGCTACTCACTTCTATACAGAAACTATGGGTTTATGCACTTCCACTGACTTTCAAAGCAGAAAGAGACACACTGGCATCAATTTTTATTTCCTATATCATCTGCTCTTAATTTCACTTATTCTGTGATAATTCTTACATATATATTTTTAATATATTATTTCAGAGAAATTGATGGGTTAGGACAACAAAGTATTTAAGCACATGCCTGGCAACAGTACTAGTGTGTTTAAACCTTGGCATGTTTTTGCATGCTTTACTGCATTAAGTCCTGATCACGCAGGACAGTACTAGCAGTAAGACAAGTTAGTAGATAATACAGGATACCTTCATTTTTGTTGCACATGATTGCAGTTCCTGTAGAAACTTCAGCTTTTATTTCACAGTGCATAAGCTGCAGTTTCTATACAACTACCCAAGCCTTGAGAGGATAGGCATATCTTTTTAAATTTGGAAAAAGAGTAAATCACTTGCTGTCCCCAGCATATTCAGATGCCACTCTTTATCAGGGCATCACATCACAAAAGGAAAGAAGACAAGAGGGTGGAAACTGGTCAGTGCTAAGAAAGAGTGCGGGCAGCAGCAATGATAGGGAGATTACCTGAAGCCTGTTTCATAATTCAGCATTCCTGATAAATTCATGGAAATCCTAAACACCAGGTATACCCTTTATGCACTGAAATTCCACGAGGGCTCCTATGACTGCAAAAGTGGATGTCACAGAATTCCTCAGATGCCAATAATCTACTGATTCTCTGCACTTTTGAAAACAAACTCCAAATCTTAATGAAATTGTAATGCCAAATTCTGATTAATTTCTGATTTGAAGCAATGCTTCTTTCTTGTGTTTCCCTGTCCTTGAAAAGTACTCAATTCTAGCTTCTTGAATTTAATCCATGGTAAAAGGATATACTACAACAGAGCCTTTTCATATCACGTATAGCTTACTACAACTTTTGAAATGACAAAACTTAAGCTTAAATAAAGTGATATAATTGATTTATCATGATCTTTATCTTTAAACTTTTTAAACAGTAACTAATTTGCCTCCCAGCTCTCAGCTTGAATCAGACATTATTAATTACATGAACTCAATTATAAGCCCTTCATATTAACACTTTTGTTTCCTCACTCCTTTGGTATCCTTTGGATCTAATTAAGCACCAACTCCTTACAGCACAACGCTTCCCATTGAATGGATTCTCACAACTCTTCTGCATCTGCCTCCCCCTTGACAAGGCCTTGAAATGCCTGCAAGGATTCAAAATGCTGCTGCTGCTGCTGTTGTTTAGGTACAAAAATGTGAGATTATCTCAGTAGACCACGCTCACTCCAGCCCCTTTGCTGGCTATGCAAGATACCTGCTGTAAAAAGCGTTCTTCATGGTCTCTGCCTGTTTGCCACTAAATTAATCTGTTTTCTTTGCACGTCCTTGGCTTCTCTAGCACTGGCACGCACTTGTCTTTTACACCATTCCTTTCTATCACTTCAAGTCTCAGTGTTAGAGGACAAAAAGACATTTTCAAGTTTACTGCAAAAAAGAAATTTATTAGATGATCAGAACAAAAAAATGAATTAACTGTTTGCTTTACTATCTTGAAAATCAGCTTCTTTGTAGCTCTAAATATGATTGCAATCATTATTTTCAACAAAATTAAAAATAATGAAATTTTTGGCTAGCACTCCATGTAAAACAGGATGAATTACAGAAAGACCCACTGCAGTTTTAGGGGCTGGCATGCAAGGCTAATTTGAGCCCATTTCTCTTTCCAACTATTTCTCCCATCTCTCCAATTCCAGGTATACTACAAAGCAATTAATTTTGATGTCCTCCACACTATGAAAAGGGAAAGTAAAAGTCTTCAGAGAGGAAAAAAATTTCCTCTAGAGTTTTCTTCTGGAAATTTGCACTTTGCATTGCCTCAAGTGAAATATTTCCCTTTTAGAGCTGTCTTACTATACGCTGTCCTTGTCTCTGTAGGACCTGGTCCCAAGGGTTTTTTCCACAGCTACATATGTAAGAGACATGATTTATGTGGTGACCATGAAACACACAATGTACTGCTATTCCCAGGAAAAGAAAAATTAATCCCAAACCTACTCAGTCTTAAGACTATACCTCCCACCAGGACAGCCACTGGTTTCACATCTGTCATACTGCTTTGAACTCTCTCATTGGTACTGCTGAGGAGCAGATCAGCACCTGACCAGTAAAAACTGGGAAAAGTATGGTGTGCTGGCCAGAAGAGAACAAGGCACAAAGCCCAAACACATAGGAGATTGCTTCAGAAGATGGCGCTCCTTGAGGGGAAACAGCTGGAGACAAAATCAGCAGCAGTGCAGTGCTGATGCGTCCAAATGAAACTTGACATTACTCACACTGCTGTGGTCTTCCAATAGACAGCAAGGCTTTTCCTACTTCTTGCAATAAACTAGCTCAGCACAGTGCTAAGTGACTCAGAGTTCATCCAGCAAACCCATAAAGAAAAAGAATCCTCTCTGCTATTTTCATGTGCTCTGGCTGCAAACAGTCTGAACAAGGCCCTCCAGGATTTAGGAGCCTGTATGACCCAGACTACGACATCACAGAAAGTAAAATGCAGCTATTACTTGTGCCAGTTCTGCCTTGAATTGCCAAAAACATTTGTAACATGCCTCCCACTGTGCCCAAAGAAAATAACGAGAATTATCTGTTAGAAGATAAAAAGGAGTCCTCTCGGGGTATGAACCCAAGTGAAAAACCCAAACCCATCATAAACACAGCAAAGAAACTACAGTGTTTTGCCTCTCACTTTCTGTGAATGGCACTCCCAAAACAGCAAGAAGGATATCTAGATAATAAAAATATTCAGTTCCTCTTCTAGTTCTGCAACTGGCTTTTTGTATTATTTCAGGAAGTTACTTAAATCCTTTGCATCTCAATATATTTGCCTGAAAATAAGAATTCTTACCTACTGTATTTCACAGGTTTGTCAAAGCTGCCGACACACCTCAGAGAAGACATACGGAGGTGTAAGTAACTGGAATCACAGTGCACATCTCCTTCCCTTGGTGTTCTCAATTTGCAGGAGAGGAGAGGACTCTGCTACAGGAACCACCTCCTTGCCAAAACCAGCCTTGAAAGCCACTGGTGAGATGATCGCTGAGAAAGTAACCACAAAACACTCTGTGACTGTCTCCCACTCAGTGCCACATAAACTTCCCTCCATAATCTGAGAGGGATGGGAACCCCGTGATTCTGCCTGTGTATTTTTATTAGACAGACTAGATTTTAATTAGACCTTGTCACTAAAGGCAGGGCTAGCTATCTCTAGTGGTCTGAGAACACAGGAAGAGACAACACAGAGAGAAAGGAGCTATTCTGCAACTAATCTTTATGAAAGCAAAGTTGGCAAAAACCCCAGCAAACAGATAAAGTCATGTTGAGTAGGTTAAATAGTTCACCCTGCCTTATGTAATTGCATGGCTACTCTCAAGTCCTTGATTTTTACAGTAAATAAACATTCTGAAAAAATAAATGGGGGAAAACAAAAGAGTACAACTGTTTTTTCAATAACATTCTAAGTCCCTGAATACTCATTTTTCTCAATTTTCCCTGCTTAATTAAAAGAGTGTTTGCCAAATTGAGATAACATCTCTAATTGTTACAATTTTTAATCTATGCAGCAATTCATGATTTGCTCTTTCTCAGCTGTGTCTGTGATTGTGGATACACGCTCACGAGCAGCCTTGTAGACTTCATGGACTGTGACTATACTTCAAACACACAAAAACCTCAACTGAATTATCTAACCTAATTTTCATCCTCAAGCTTCCTGTGTTTTGAAAAAAAAATTGTAGTAATTGTGCTCAGAAAGCATACTTTGAGGAGAATGTGTCAGCAGTTAGCACTGTGCCCCTAATTAAACCAATATATTTATAGTCTCCATAAATTCCCTCCGAAGCTATAATGTAATGCTTCTATATGTCAATTTCCTGGTATACACAAATGTTTTCAAATTATCAGCACTGCCTTGCTGACTGCTTAAGATAAGGCCCTCATCTAGCAATGCAAAGGAGACGTAGGCTCTGTCATGCATTAGTGAGAAATGGGAGCCATTCACAGAGAGCTTTCTGCTCCTCCAGAAAAATCTCTCCTGACTGCATAAATATGTTACCTTTTGTATATTAATTAAAGGGACGGTATCATGAATATATGTTTATTTTCCTTCTTCTGACTTAGCATCTCTTAAACAGCATGTCCTTAATTTTTGTGGCAACACCTTCAAATGCTAATTTAGGTTCCTTTGGTTAAATGCTGCTTTTTGCACTTGAGAGTGCAGAAAGCTCATATGAATTTA
>VZTT01037471.1:41045-77694 GCA_013400855.1 Buphagus erythrorhynchus | reverse complement strand
TAAGGTTCAAAGTAAAATTCCTGCTATATATAAAGAAGCAAGAAAATGATTACAAATTATGTTAGAAGATTCAGAATACCTAGAAAAACACTTACAAAGCTGAAGAAAAATTTTCCCCTCCACAATTACTAGTCAGACTGCCAGAAGTGAGTTATCCTTTCTATTTATTAAATAAGTATTATTTTGTTTATAACAGTATTACCAGCTCAGAAAAAAATAAACAAAAACCAATTCTCTTTGACAACCTATGTTTCCTGTAACACTGACAGTATCAAAAATACTTTAAAAGACCAGAAGTGTTAAACAGAAGATCCTACTCCAAAAAGCAAGGATCCTCCAAAGTATGAAAGGAAGATAAGGTCACCCGAACCATCATAGCTGCAAAGTCTGCTGAGTCTCCAGCCTATAAATGAACAGATTTTGCCAAAGGGATTATTCATAAATGGCCTTCCAACAAAAACAGTGGTGAGTCTGCAGGAGATCATTAGCTTGCAGAAAGTGGAGATATTTTTACTTAGTCTGCTAGTATTAAGTGAACTAAGAACTGTTTAAGGATGGTGTTCACTTTGCTGCATATGGAACAAGCCTTGCTTTGTTTTCATGTTTAATGCTAGCTCTATATTTAAATGCCTTTGCTGCCTTGGTGTGTGATATGAGACACTAAAAATAGCCTGTCTGTTCCAGAATTTCCATTGTGTCTACCTTTGAAAAGCTCCATTAATGATGAAAATGTCACTATGAATTTAACTTATGAAGATAAGCCTAAAATACTGGGAGATTGAGACTGTACACACAGTAAATCTCCATTATATATTTTCTGTGTGAATCTACTTTATGTACTTCATATTCAGGCTAAATCTCCCCTAGTTCAATCTATACTGAGGAAAAAAACCACAAAATTATGCTTGAAATCCCACACTTTTTACTGCTATATTTTCTGCGTGTCTGCCCAATAAGGCCTTGAGGCTTTCAAAAAATTAGGAAATCTTATCTCTGTCCTCTCCAGTTCTCTTCTTTTTCTTTTTTTTTTTTTTTGTGCTGTAGATACCTTTTTAATTAAACTCAGATGTTGTTTATACTTTGGAGGGCCTCTTGCAGCCAGCAAGACAAAACAAAACAGTGGGATCCTGTTCCACTGAGATACAGAAGCATCCTCTCAGGACAAATGGTAACAGCAGCTAGTACTGAATTTGCAAAGCAGAGGTGATAATTTCATAGCAGGAATAAGAAGTCTATTCTAGGATCCTGAAATATTAATGTAAGATGTGAAGAATGTTGGACATGACTAGTGTCAGCTATAGAGTAGACACAGGCACACTCCACAAACACATTCAGCATCCCAGCTCCCGTTTTGGTGGCTAACTGCCTTGAAGATTTTTAAGTATACATCAATGACTGACTACAACTGTTCTGTGTGTTTTAGTATGCTTCAGCAAAGGCTGGCTAGTTTCTCAAATGGCCTGCTGATACTGCCAACCAGTAGAACTATACCAGACAAATGCACCTCCAAAGACGAAAAATCATTATTACTCTATCACTCAGATTACTAATTACTTTTGCTGCTTTTCCCTCCCCTTTTTCTTGCTGGACATACCATTTATATGTGATGACATTACCTAGATGGTCAACTCCATCTGTAATCAAACTACTGGTTGTTAAGCATCTTTTAAAACCAGGCACAGACAAGACTTAGGAAAACTACATGGATGTTGGAAGTAGGACAAGAAACTTATGATGGTTTTATGTTAATTTCTGTTTTCCAGATTTGCCTGTGTACATGTGCAGGTATTATAAAAACACATGGGATTAGGCAAGGTAATTTTGCCTAATACATGCATTGTACTTTATGACAGTGTACAGAGAGAGATTCTGAACACTTCCCCTTCTACACAATAAAATTAATTAATTGCATAAATGTGGGAAAAAAGTATACTACTATGCCATTTAGCTTTTCAGTGGCATTAATTCTATATAATTTACAAGACAAAAGATGGCTGCAACTTCTCAGTGCCCCAACTGTAGCTGTCAGAGTCCATCAGAAAACCTCAAGCCGTTCTTTGACTTCAAGATCATCAGCTACAATACAGACCTTGGCAGCAGCCAAGTTAACTGGCCACTGTCAGCGACAGATGAGACAACAGAATGCAGTTTGCTCTTTCACAGCTAAGTCAATGCTGTCCTGCTGACAGGCAAGGCAAAGCTGCTTTTGTAAGTGAGACAGGCAGATATGACCCCAGAGACACAAAGGAGGCAGGTCATCAAATGCTTTGTATTGAAATGCATCTTGAAGATCATCTAGGTCCATCCTCACTGCAGTGGGACTGCTCAAAGCCCCACCTGACCTGGCTTTGAACACTTCCAAGGATGGGGCATCCACAGCTTCTCTTCCAGTCTCTCACCCCTATCACTACATGCCCTTGTAAAAAGTGCCTCTCAAGGCTGCAGTGAGGTCCCCCTGGAATCTTCTTCTCCAGGCTGAACAAACCCAGTTCTCTCACACCTTTCCTGTGCTGGGGACCCCAGAACTGGATGCAGAATAGAGTAGAAGGGAAGAATCTTGACCCTTGACCTGCTGGCCACACCTCTTTTGATGCAGCCCAGGATCTGGTTGGCTTTCTGGGCTGTGAGCACACACTGAAAGTCATGTCAAGTTCTTCATCCACCAACACCCCTAAGCCCTTATCCCCAGAGCTGCTCTTCATTCACTCTCCTCCCATCCTGTACCTGTGCTCAGGATTGCCCCAACCTAAGTGCTAGACCTTGTACTTGGCCTTTTTGAATTTCATGAAACTTCACAGGCCCACGTCTCAAGCCTGTCCAGGTCCTTCTGGATGGCATCCCTTCCCTCCAGCATGTTGACCACTCCACTCAGCTTGCTGAAGGTGCACTGTATCTCACTCTTCCTGTCACCAGCAAAGATGTTAAACAGCACAAATCCAAATAGTGGTCCCTAAGGAACACCACTTGTCACTGATCTCCATTTAGATATTGAGCCATTGGAGTGTGGCCGTCCAGCCAACTCCTTATACAGCTGAGTGGCTCATCCATCTAATTCACATCTCTCCAATTTAAAGACAAGGATGTAATGTGAACAGTTAGAAAATACCATCCTCACAGAGTCACTTCTCTGGCCATAACTGTATTTTAGCAGATGTCCACCTCAATACTACCAGTGATACACTCATCATGGGCCTGAAAATCCACTATATCTATTCCACCTGCAGTTTTTCCTCAGCCAAAAGCCCACATGATGTACAGGAATAGGCCAAATGCTAGGAAATGTGGGCAACTCCCATGCTGTTCACAAACATTAGTGTCCAAACCCGAGCACATTCTCCATTACAAAAACATAGGCAAAATTCCAAACACAGAAAGCAGTTATCGTGTTTAGGGACAACTAACAATCCTTGACAGCATTACCATTTGGAAAAATATTCTGGGTTCAGCTCCATCTGCACCCACTGTTTTGTTACAAGATATGCTGCTTTCCCAAACAATTTTACCAAGTGATTTTTTTAAAAATTCAACTTCAGAGCACGATATCTAGACTGAAATGGACATGGTCTGGTAGGAAAGGCTGGAGAGCTGATTAGAGAGTACAATATACAATCAAGATATCAACACTTGCGCCCAAACAGCTTAAAATTATTTCAAAGGGTACAGAAGCAGCAATAAACAGTTCATATTTCTGTCCTTCCAGTGGACATGCTACAAAGGGCAATCTGGGCGAGCCGGTGCTAAATACATGTTTCTGCCAAAGCTCTGCCAGCTCAGGCATGCCTTTGTTATTACACTGCTGCTCTTGACAGGGCCTCTCTGTGCAGGGTTTAGAGGACGCTTTGACTCCTGGGGTGACCTGCTCTTTCTCTTTGTTCAGAGCATTCAGTGAAAGCAGCAACCTAACCTTGGCCTTTTATGTTTCTGCTAAGTATTATTATGCACTTAATACTGAATTTTCATACGGATTCAGTAACCATCACTCCAGCAAACCCCTGAAAATCTGCAATAATACTCCACGCATGTCAGCTCTGCTCTGTTCACTTCACTGAAGAGAGGGAGAAGACCACTGGGGAGAGGAGGAAGAACTGATACACTGTCGACCTCCAGCTCTGGCACAGCCCCACTGCTGGGAAGAGAGGGTGTAGAGACAGCACTGCCCACTTCATTCCTGCTGGAAGAGCAATGTATGGCAGAGCAAGGTCAGGCTAGACTAACAGACCAACAATACTGGTACATAATAATTTTGGAGCTGCATATATTTGTTATCTGGTACATTTTTTTTTTTTTGCTATCATAGCACATTTAGGATGTGCACTGGGCTCCAATCCCCCACCATTACTTCCCATTCACTATCCCCAAACATCTGTCAGTACACTAACTTTTGTCAAGGTGTATAGATAGGAGAAATACCACAACAAGTGACTCACTCTTCTGTTCATCGCGCTAAAATCACATTCTGGTCTACGTGGCCATTTCCTCTTCCCTGTGTAGCTAAGTCAAGCTTGCCTATTTATTGATGAGAGCAAGTTTCAGCTGCAGTCAGCACTGTTTGGATGCGGTTGTTGGGCAAGTGAGCTGGTATCTATAGTCTCATATGTTATCAGCAGAATGGCTATCTTATGTCTTGAAACTGTATTATAGAGTGACAGATGTAGCAAAAATGGAGCACTAATTTAATTTTCAATTGTATTGCCTTCTCTCTGACCTGACAGTTCAAGAAGTCATCACTAGACCACTAGAGTAAGCAAACTCAGTACCAGAGACACTGAAGAGAAATCTCCAGGCAGTTTTTCACGCAGCCACTTTCTCTGACTATAGCTTCTCTGGAGCAGAATGAATCACTCGATGGTCTGTGTTTGGTTAGCTCACATCTATTTAAACCAGCGTGAAGATCCGCACCTTTGATGTGAGTTAATTAAGCTCACATGGCTTTCTCCAGCCTGGCTTCTGCAGCTTTGGAAGAGAAGGGAGCCAAATTAGGCCCATCTGTCTGAATGGAAGGGGTCCTCTCCCACCATAAGGCACACTCCATTACCCAGCACAGGAGCTGCCTTCCAAGAGCACCAGCAAAGGGGGTTTCATTGCTGCCAACAGCTACCGAGAATACCAGGCCTGCCAGGCATGGGGGTTTTCATGAGAACCACAGTTCTGTGCCATCAGCTTCTCTGCACAGAAGCCTCAAGGGTCTGTCTACAAAAGAATTTCCTGCAATAGCCTTTTGTTTAACCCTTGGAACTTCTTGGCAGCAACAGATCTGCAAAAAAATTCGCTTTTTTTCTATTTAAAAATAGAGAAGGAACTAACAAACTTCAGTAGGGCAGAGGATGACTCCCTGCCTTGATTCTGCAGCCATTAATTGTACAACTGAAGTTTGTAGCCTCTACAGACTCTGAAAACCTCTCAGTTGGTATCCCAAAAAGAAAGAAAGTAGCCTTAAACAATCCGTATCATCAGGTACAGCTGTTACGGAGGCGCTCTCAGGGCTTGTGCCAGTGCCCGGCAAGAAGAGCTGGGAGATTCAGCTGTCAGAAAAAACAGTTTCAAGAAGATCTACTGGTATCCGTGAGGAGGCTATCAAAAAGGTGTGTGGCATGAGAACAACAGACAACAGGTATAAATTGCCATGGGGAGGGTCCCACAGAATATTATTTAAAAATAGAAGTCTGCCATAAAGATAGCAAAGCAGTATTAACAACTTTCTCAGAGACAGTGCAATGACTGTATCCCTGGAGGTCTTCAAACTCAATTAGATAAAGCCCTGAGAAACCTGTTTTGAATTCACTGTTGACACTGCTTTGAGCTGAATGATGGATTATGGGCCTCCTGAGGTCCCTTCCATCCTGAAAGGCTCTGTGACCTCGTATCACCTGCTACAGGTTCTATAATGCATAAGATAATGGAAAGGGGTTCGCAGAACTGCTGACATTTGGGAGCCTGGAACCAGTATTTGCACCCTGGACTTTTGAGAAGCATCTCTTTACAGTTTGTACAGTGCGACTGAAAACCTGCACAGTTTGACTGTGCTCACACTGGGAG
The DNA here is from genome assembly GCA_013400855.1 of Buphagus erythrorhynchus. Lineage (NCBI taxonomy): Eukaryota > Metazoa > Chordata > Aves > Passeriformes > Sturnidae > Buphagus > Buphagus erythrorhynchus. Next base: position 71,658 of record VZTT01037471.1, on the reverse strand, counting down.
CTCCTCTTGGAGCAAGGAAATGATGCTTTTGTCAGACAGTATCCTGCCTTCGAGAGTTGAGGATTGCAACCAAAGGTATGCAAGCAAGAAGTGCTCTAATTAAAGAAGAAATAAGAAATGCAGACTCCAAGGCTTAATAAATCATAAAAAAATACCTTGAAAAAACCTAATACAGCTAACTGAGTTGCCTGAAACGTTTGCATGCGTGAACACAACCACGTAGTTATTTCCCTGGGCAGAATTCTTCAAGCTGTAATATTGATTCTTCATCTGGAGCATGAATGGCAATTATTTGTTAATGAAGTTGTAACTTTTCTACATACCAAATCAAGGTCTTGGGAAACCCTCCGCTTGCGCAGCTCTTCCATCCTCTCACACACATCTGTGAAGCAGGTGTTGTAGTAGTCTGCATACTGTTGTGCCAGATCATCAATATTTCCCAGTGACCCGTCCTACAGGGAGGACATAGGAAACAGGTTCATCAATTTTAAAATTCTAATTTAAAGGCAGCATCACAACTATGATTGCGGACCCCCCCTGCCCTCGCAGCACATCGTGCTCAGGTCATCCTTTCCATCCCTATTCCAGAGCACACTAACAGCAAGAACATTTGGGAACTGCAGTACCAAAACAGCTCCTCACAATCAGGTGGGACTTTATTAATTCCTACAGAGAGAAAAAAGGCAGGGACAACAATGCACAGCAGTGGAACAACACATCTTCAGGCACTATCTGCCTCAATTCCCTCCCACCAGCATATACTCAAATTGCACCTGGTTCTTCCAAGCAGCAGCTCGCTCTTCCAAGAGCCAGTCATTACACACATTTCACTGACCTTACCAAGAGTAGCCCTGCTTCGTGACAATGACCAACTGCAACTAAAACCATTTCATTTCTTGCCAATACACCAAATCAGCCAGACTGCAAACAATGACACCTAAAAAAACACTCTGCCAGTTAGTCTTTTAAGATGCACTGGAGGTGAGTCCCAAATGTCTGATTTGCAGGGCAGGATTGCTACACTGCTAATAAAATGGCTATAGCTAGAAATCTAATTGTAATAATCTGTTAATTACAGTCCAAATTCATACTTTAAAAATTATGAATTAAGAAAATAAGACCTAAACAATATAAAGGCTGAATTTTAAGTGTCATGAGAAACCGTTCTAAACATCAGGTATGTATACTGTACCTGTGAAGTGAGGGGGTGGGCAGGTACAACACGCACACACTTAAGATAGGTCCAAAAGATGGGATGGAGTAATCTTGTGTCCCTATTTGTCTAACTTATGAAAGAGCATGTATGTTACTGTGTGCATTCTTTAGAAGGTAACAATCTGCTCTCTGTGCCTATCTTGAGAGAGGGACAAGAATACATTGCAGACTATTATTTCATTGCTGCTGTTCATAGATGTGCGCATAAAAACATAAAATTATGTCATGATTATTAAGAGAAAGCTAAGCAATAGAGAAAGAATGTAAAAATAATTATACTAATAATATACATAAATTGCAAGGCTGAGTTATAGCATACGAGCTAGGAGGAACTCTTAATTATAACCACACCTTACTGAAGCTATTGTTACTTGGAAATAAGCATGTGGTTCCACTCTCAGGGTTCTGGACTATGCTGAAGAGGTAGGTTTGCTCTAATGAAGCATCACTTCTGGATAATTGGAAAAAAAATTCCAGTTTAAATAAAAGTGAAAGCCTATTAAATCTCAGAGTTTGTGAAAATTACTTTCTACTCTTTTAAAATGTAATTCCACAGGCAGAACAGTTATCTCCTGAAACTTTTGCAGATTCCCCAGAAACTTCTGCAGAGCTCACATTCCCAAAACTTGGAGCAGCTTGCATTTTTTCAAGTGTGCATTTTCTAGTGTGTTCAGTACAGGTGGAAAACAATTTGCATGTCACTTGTTGGAGCAGCAGAAGCAAAATAACTATACTAAATACATGTCTAAACTTTCTCCCCTGCCTCTGTACTTAACGTATTTCTTTACTGTAGCTCCTCTCTCTCAACCTGCCGAAGATCTCACAGGAGGTGTTTCAAGCATTAAAAGATTGGGGATACAAATACACTTCTGCGAACTTCAGACTTTCCAGAGCTTTGGACAAAAAACTTCCTGCGCTGCTGAGCAAATGTATAGTTTACATGGGAAAAAGCCAGCACCTTTGAGAACACAACAGTGCTACCCTGCCTTTCTGCAGGAGCTCACAGCAGAAGCCTATGTCTTCCTCCAACCATCTCCTTGACATCCATCACTTCCCAACAAGCTGGGGAAGAAACCTGGACTCTTGTGTGTCTGTACCACAATTTCAACAAATTTCCCTGCACCACTGGACACTCCTATGGTGGCTGAGTATGTGCTTTCTGGTCCCACATGGACTGCATGCTGCTTTCAGTGTTTAAACACACAGTAGGAATAGCCAGGGCTGCACTGCTGGGGAAAAAAATGAACACCAAACTGAAAAAGCAACCCCAAAACTTAACCTTTATTTGCTCACTTTTGTGGGCAGTAGGAGAACCTGTATGACTTCCAAGGAGATGACATGGACATCTGAATCCCAGCCACTCAATCATAACAAACATTCCTCTCTAAGGGTTATCAAAAGTTCCCACTTTAGAGTATCTTCCCCAGCCAGAGTCTGCTTATTCCTCGATAAACTTTCCAAGTTAAGAACATTGAAAGTGGAAACAATAATGATAGAAGAGCAACACAGGGAAGCATCATTTTACTAGAACAGTATGAAAATTGCCTATCAGTCCATCTCCTCTCACAATTCTGGAGACTATACATTCCATAAAGTTAACCTGGTCCAAAGTACACATAACTTTCTAACTTTCGAAGGTAATTCATGACTTTGAAAAATTGCCTGAAATACTCCAAATCCAAACATATCACGTGAACTTTAGCTTAGCTGAGAGCCAGAGCTGAGGATCTCAGCACGCTCCAGTGCTCCTCCCCACACCTCCTCAGACACGTGGTCATGGACCATTTGCAGGATAGCAATGGCACTGCCAGTGATCAAACACAGCTGAACTAGCGCTCATTTTTCACTTGTGCTGGCGTGCAGTTCACTGTGCTATTTTTAAAGGTAGCCTCCACAAGGCTGAAGGCTTCTGACTGTCCCTAGAACAAAATTAGCTTGATTGCAGCACCCCAATTAAAGCTCGCAGAATGTGGGTGGCCCCACTGCCAGCAAAGAAAGGCCTATTCACAAGTGACCCAGTCCACCAGGGCTGCCGTGGCCAGAGGAGCAGAGCTGCAGGCATCAGCCTGCCTGCCTGACAGCAGGGACTGCTGGCAGTGCTCAGGGCTTGCATGAGGGGGCTATGCTGCAAATGAAAACAAGCTTAATGTCCAGAAAAAGATGAAGGAACAGAAGAAATCCCACAAGATCTTAGAGAGGAGAATAGCCAGCTGACACACATACTCGTTACAGCCCTGCCACATGCTTTTGCTGGGCTACCAGACTGAGGGCAGCTATAGCTTTATGCAGTTGCCATTCTGCAAAGGCCACGTGCACCCTCCTCACTAGATGTGGACAGCTTTGGGGTTTGAAGCCCCATAGCTTCAAAATGAGAATAAACCACAAACATTTGCATTTGCACCTCAACTTGCCAGAAAGGCGCGGTGCAAAATGTTGATTGAAGGATTTTCATCTGTGGCCAAGAGCTGATTTTGTGAGTTTATGCATGCAGGCAATGCAGAGAGCACTGCGTTTTGTTAAAAGAAATACAGATATATCAATCAACTCAAGCCAAAGACAGCAAGCATCTCACAACCCACAGCATCTGCTCATGTTTCATGTAAGTAAATGTCATAACTTAACAAATGATTGTATATTTGATTTATATGACCTCAAATTTGATCCCTACATAGAGTTATCTCCATCATCCTCCTTTACTCTTCAAGCACTACTAAAAGCATGGCAAAACTTGGAAAGGAGAAGATGCTTCATTTTTCTACTGCACAAATAATGGCCAAAACCTACTTTAGATATCATCAAACCACAAGTATAACTCATCTGAAGAACCATGGCATTTTGTCTGTTCTTTAAATTGACCCACTCAATGTCTCCAAATAATTCTAAACTGTCTCACACAAAATCACCAGCACTGTGCTTTGCAATTCTATTTGAGCTTTGAATATTTAAAAAATATTCATATGCAAAACATTAGCTCCAGCTTGGAAAGTCATGCATTCCCTTACAAATGAAGTCAAAGGAATAGTCTGAGAAGTTTTTGAAAATCTCTAGAATTATTAATAAAATAGAACACTAAAAGCATAACTATCAATATTTTAAAAATATTTCACTCTGACGCACAAAGAGTAAGACCCAGTGGTAATTTTCACAGGTTTAGACAAATAGGGAGTGCCATTTTAGTTTCGCAGGTAGAAAAAAAAGCATATAGTTATTTGATACAAAAAACAAGCCAATGTAATTTATAATAAGCCTTCAATAATCATGTATCACTATGTCCCATTTTGATATAGATGGGTTGCATATTTGAGACAGCTTATGTGAGCAATGAAAAAATGTATAGCTTTCAAATTTATTCTTACTGATCTACCTGTAATTCAGAAGCCTCTGAAATGCTCTGAACTGTCAGTAACATTTTTAAAACCAAAACCTCATAATAAACTCTCTCATTTTGTAACAAATTTATCAGTTAAAAAAAGCACTACGATGAAAAGTGTTTTACACCAGTAGTATTTATTACCATGCAAACTGCAATGTTCCCACTGTATAATCCCACAGATTTTCTCTGGTGGAAAAAAATTGTGAGCAATACAAATATCGAGCAGGAAAACCATTCCCCAAACACTTTATTGGTAAAAAGTTACAACATGTTTCCCTTAGGATTTCACTACTGCACAGAGCCTTCCACAAAATAGTTTGATAGCCAGGAAAGTACACAACCCATTATTTCTAAAGGGTTAAATGTAAAATGAAGATTTAACAGTCTAATGAAAACAGAAGTTATCTCAGATTTCTATTTTCAGTTGTGTTCCTAAATTTCCATTTTATAATGTATGCATGCAACATTTTTTGGCATCATAAAACACAGAGCAAAATGATGAATTGCCCTGAAATTCCCAGAGAATTAATTCTGATATGCATGTGAATACCAAAGGAATCCATTGGGATTCCTGTTAATGGAGTGACTACAAAGAAAAGTTGGAACGATTTGGCACTTATTATAAAGTTAGAATTTATCGGTCACTGCACATCAGTTTAACGCCTTGGCAGAATCCTTTGTATTTGACATCTGAAAGTGTAAAAGAGAAAAACGTTTTGCCAGAGAGCTCTGCTGGCTGTAAAATTAAGTAAAAATACATTCATATTTTAATAGTATAATAAAATAAAAACACTAATAGCTAAGGAGGAATAACAGACTTTGCTAAATAACAAATATATTTGATGAACCTGCATGTGTACCTAAATATTAGGCACTAGCAGCACATGCATACTTTCTGCATACATTTCTATGCTGCATAAGATTTTTAGAAAAATCTCCCAAAAATACAACTATTTTACTCTGTATTTTTCTGTCTCAGAACCTGAAAAATGTGTTACAAAACTGCATATTCCAGTATATCCTCCTCCTATTCTGGCACATATTAGGAACAGCAGGAAAGAGGTCTTGACTACTGGATATATGTGCTCACTTCTCCTGGGTGAAATTCACATAACTGCATGAATCTCAGAAATGTAAAAAGATGTGGATGCTACAAGCCTGTTTGTTCAGAGAGACAGATGGGTCTCCATCTGCACATGGCAACGCAGGTTATAGCACATAATGCAACTACTCGAGTTCAAAACTTAAAAGCCACTGCAGCTATGGCCACAGCACATGCATAATCTGGGATTTTAGGAATAGGTTGGAAACTGGGAGGAAGACAATCTGACTTTTTTCCTATTAAAGTACAAATGAACGTGGAAGTGGCACTGGCAAAGGGAAGGATCTCTTTCACAACATGCAGTAATCATGCCCTGGCAAAGGCACATTTTTTGACCTTTACAGGCTAAGATGGGAAAAATCCATTTCCATGCCTGAAACACAGGACTACTGTGTGGAGAGTCACTGTAAACATTAGCAGCTTATTTCTGGCAGTTAGATTTTAACAGAGACACCTACTAAAAATTTGTGGAACATGACCCTGCATTTCAATAATACCTTTGGTTTGGGTAGCTCTAAGAAATACATAAATGAAAGCCAGAATGTGGGCCACAGCAAAGAGGCTTGTGTGGGGAGGGGAAATGGGTAAGAGGAAGGAGGGACAAAAAAGCAGTGAAATGAGAACATCTACAGCAAGAAAACGTATTTGTGCCTAATAAACACCCTGTTTTTAACAGGACATCATATACATGGCACACATCCTACCAGATGTTTAAAGTTAAGCAGAACTAGCTTAGCTAGAAAGCAAGGAATGATCAGATTTTCACTGGAAACTTTGACAAAGATGTCACCCCTTTTTAGATATTTTTACTAATCATAAAAGCTTGGAAATTTTGCATCCTTCCCCAAGCGACCTTGGACTTGTGGCAGAACTCCCTGCATTCCAAAATATAGTAACACCTGAATTCAGGCTACAGTTGATTAATCTGAGACATGGTATTCCAGGTTCCTTCACAGTTTTTCCTAAGAAGGCAGATTGAAATCAGATACAAACCTTTTCCAAACAGACGAGTTAAACCTGCATCCACCTCTCTGGCTGGAGCTTGTGTCTCAGTTTATTACAGTAATACACAGTGAGGACAGGCATCTGTAGGAAAACCTGCAGAGCTCCATTATAATTCTATCTGTTACACATTTCTGACCCTCTTACCTGTCCCTTGCTACCAATGTATTTCTACTAGGAATAGGGCTGATGTTCTGCCTTCTGGCACAGCTTCAAAATGCTTGCATTAAAAATGAACTCAACAAGCTGCTAGAGAAATATTCCCTTCTATTCCTAGGGCTCAGCAAGGACAATCTTCCATTCAGCAGAGTTAACAATTCCACTATCCATGCAATGACAAGTTCAAAGCCTGTCTTGACAGTCAGCAGGGTCAGAAATGTGAATGAGACAGAAGTGCAAGGCCAGGCAACCAGCGCTTGCCTTGATATTCAGAAGAAGGCATAAAATACTCAGTGTACAAGTCATGATATTTTTATATTGAGAACAGCTATTTTTGAGGATGCTGAAAAGTTGTCATGGTTCCCTTGACCTCTCTACAGCCAGACACTGTGAGAACAAAAAGAACATACAGACCAGACTGATTCAATAGACTTTCCATTAATTTTTATGGCATCTGAGGGTTGAGTCATTAAACTATGTGGCTTTACAGACAGAGTTACAAAAATAGATGTGATACTACTGTGTCAAGCTCTCTGCAGCATGGTTAAAACTGTTATAGATTTTGTACAATAAGCAGAAAGCACAATGGTATACTTTGACATCAAAGATTTTGCAGGAGTTATCTAAAATAACTGATACAATCCACTGAGTAAAGAGCACAGTCACTCTAGACCCAAAGAATTCATACTACACCAAAGTTATGTAAGTTTTTTCATATATATATATATAAAACTTTGCCCTATCTTTACATAAAAAAAAAACTCTTACTCTTTTCAAAATTCTGCAGATAAAGTGTTTCCTTCACCAGTAGCACCACAGCCTTTTCCCCCCCTCTTTTTACTGCAAAGCCTCAAAGTCTTTGTCAAGAAGGTATAAGAAAGCATCTATGGAAAACACATTCTGAATGTGATTTCTGCTTTTCCCTCTGTAAGTTAAAATAAATTTAAACGCACACTACTGGGATCCCGCTCTGTGGCTTACAACCAAGAAGTCCTCTCTGGAAAAAATGAAAATATATGCATGCTAACAAAAAAAGTTACATCTATGCAAATGTACATTCCAACATACTTAAAAAGTTGGTATTTATCACAAGTAGAACCAGGTCTTGACAGACAAGAATATATGCAAATTTTATTCATGAAAGTTAGTTCAAAGCACCCTTAATGTCCAGCTTCCCTAATAACAGTATATTATCTTCTGTCCTTCTTTCCCTGAGGTGCTCTGCACTAAGCTCATCAAAATGTAACTCAAAACCCTTGTCTGCTCTGACACCTAAAAGGCCACCACCATCCACCAGACTAGTCAGCAGTTAGCTACAAGTTGCCACTGTCAGCTTGTAAAGCAGAACAAGTCAACTCCTTAAGCCATGTAATAGCTGCACCTGACATCATCTCTCATTAGTTTTGTCTCCCTTGCTCTCACTGCCTCTTCCTTTTGCACACTCTGCTGAGACTTTCTCCTCAAACTGAGTGAAAATTTGTCACTTCATGTGCACCAGCTGCAGTGGGTTCTAGCCTTAGACTTGGAGCAGAAACAAATGGTAAACAAAAGAATGGCAAGGGTTAAGAAATGTACATATATCTGATAAAAGCACCATTAAGGAGATGGGAGGTGAATTTCTTGTTTCAGATTTGGGAAATTTAGCATATATTACGGGGGTGGCTTCATGTCTGAGATAAGTTAGGGTCTAATGAAATACAAATGCAAAAGGCAAACATCTAAAGTAGATGATGAAATAAATATTTAAGGGAGTTAGCCGTATCAGCTGCAATAGTGAAGGAGGTCTCATTAAATCTCTTTTCCTTATATTTAGTAGTAGCACAGTATCACAAAACCGAATCTTCTGTGATGTATGGGACTACATAACTGAGGTGTGAGTAATCATTAAAAGAGTAGTCTGAAAATATTCAAACCAAAAACATGTAAAGAAAAAAATATTTGGGTATTTAAAGGCAAAACAAACTGAGTAGTCAACAGTATCTCAGGACAAGCATGTAAGCTCAGCAAGTCTTGTTTACAGTATTTCCCCAAGGTGTTAAAGTTGCTCAGAGAAAGCAAACTTTGGTAATGGTTATGTGCTAGTTTTACTAACAGAACTACTTTTCCAAGTGTCAAGGCAGGAGAGAATGACTGCCTTTAAATTGAACTGTGCTATGCTTTTCCCCTGGACAGTTTGGCAGAAGGAGGACATACCTTGTCCAAAAAAAGGAAAGTTCACTCAAAAAAACTTCTCATCCTTCCTTCTCTGTTTCCCCTACCCTTCCCCCTTGCCCCTTCAGTGCATTCCTATCTATCATGCACTCCTTGCTGCTTTACTTTGAGAGCCAGGCCCAGGATCCTGGGCAGGTCCCTGTGGACAGCAGTTTCCCCCAGCCCACTGAAACCCAGCAGTACTGGCTTTGGAGATGCATCAGTAAAGGAGAACACTCCAGGACTCCCCTCATTTCTTACCACTCCAGCAGCTAAATCCTGCATGGGACCTTCCCCCTAACTACAACTGCTGAAGGGGAGAGGAAAGAGCACAGTCCTCTCCCACCCTGCAGCACTGGGAAAGCCCAGCAGGGATGCAGCATCCCACATTTCTCATGGCTGGATGAGCCTATTACCTCATCTGCACTTAGACGGCAAGAGCTGCAGGGCAGCACAGCGCCTTGCGTCACCCAGCCCGGCAGTGAGCATCCCAGCGTTTAGAAATGCTGCTCCTTAGGAAGCTGGGTGACAGCAGGCACAACTACTTACTCCCACTTGTGCCATTTTGGATGCTGACTTCTAAGAGGAAGGTGCTCTCCTGCTACCCATGTTAAGATTTCATAAAGGGCAAAGGAAATCTCAGATATCTGCCTTCACTTCAAACTGTTTCTACGAAGCATGAAAAAACTGTGCTCTGCACACCAAGGCATGACAGGATCACTCCTCTTTTTTCGGAGCAGGTATGGAAATCAGCAACCCTGGTTGAGGTGCCCAGCAGCACAGGGCACTGCATGCCCCAGAGACGCAGCCCTTGATTTACTGTTGCAAGCGCAGAGGGCAGCCCAGCTGCCAGTGGTGGAAAGCCAGAATGCTGATGTTTAAACTGCTTTCTCAAACTGTGATATTCTTCTGGTTTTCCCTGCTAGAAATTCAGCAGCTCTCAGCCTAGAGGATACACCCAACACTTCTACATAAGCAGGGACTAACCTCGTCTTCGCTCCTACCGCTTCCTGACAGGATGTCTTTTACCAGGAAAGGAAACAACTGTAATTGAGCATGGCAGCAATCCATGTTTCTCCCTGTAATCTTAGCAGCAGAAGAAATGGTTTCCTGTAGCTCCTGTAAGCAAGCTGTGCCCAGGCTCCCCTCCACCAATGCCGCCCATCCCACCTGCCTGTGCTATCCCTGCAAACCCTCACTCCTGCAGGGACCACGTGCTCTGTGCTGCCACAGAGGGGGTAGCACTAATAAACTAGCTTAAATAGACACCCCACATTCATACAAATCTGAAACCAGAGAGGCTGACTCTGCCCTGAAGCACTTCAGTGAAGACTCAGCTTTTGACTCGTAACAGATGCATGGCACTGTTACCACAATCTCAGCCACTGTAGGTAGCCTACCGATGAACTAAATATAATACTGCTCACGCAAAACTTCTTGGTGCTGGGCTCAGGTTTTTCACCGCCTTAACTAAGCTTCCTCAAGTCTCTTTGGAGAGTGTTTTATTTAGGAACAGTAAAGCACAGTTATCAAGGGGTTTCAGTTCATTTAATTAAGTTGAATAGAATTACACTCCAGTGGGTCTTAAAAACGAAGAATCTATTTAAATATTATTTAGATGCACATCTTTTAAGTACCACAGATAGCACTGAGCTTCATGTTCATATCAATTAGGGATATCAACCTAGCAATAAGAACTCTATTGCTTGCCAGCTTATAATCCTTTCCACTCTGGGATTCTGTATTTTATTTACTCATTTCCCTTAGCTGTGTACAGTGAAGAAGGGCTTTTTGCATTCCTGCGTGCTCATACTGCTTCATCACTGCCAAAGCACTTCCTAATTAGGCTAAATAGGCCTCTTACACAAATAAAAGAGGAATATTTCTGCCTATCAGCAAAGCACATCCTACAGAGTCTGGGCTTGAGTAACTGTGTGGTTGCCGTATCTCCCAGGTATTTCAAGCCCATATTTTTCTGAAGGAGGGACACAAAGGACGTCACGTGCTTGTTTCAAGGAAGTGCTTAATCCTGTGACTGCTGTCAGTCCAGTGGCTCTGCCTACTGATAAGAGACATGAGGACACAGAATGAAGCCGCATCAGAGGAAGCTCAGATGGCACATTAGGAAAAGTTTCTTCACTGAGATTGTGGTCCATCACTGAAACAGGCTCTGCATTGAACTGGTCACAGCACAAAGCCTGTCAAGAGTTCAAGGAGCATCTGACAATGCTTTTAGGTACCCTGTGTGGAGCAGGAAGTTGGACTAAATGATCCATATGGGTCCCTTCCAACTTAGATATTCTGTGATTCTATGATGCTTTTACTGGAGACTGAATTAGTTACTCAAGTGTTATACATCACAGAGATGCACCTCAAACTGAGGTACCAAATAATTTGAAAAGCCCCACATGGCTAAAGAGGTCATAAAAGGCAGAAGCTGGCAGAACCCCAGTGTTAGTGAAGCTCACAAAAAAACCTGTGTCTCTACAAAACCCGGTAGTTGATTCTTACTGACCCAAGGCCCTGAACCACAGGCTGAAAGAACACAACCGTAGATAGAGACACTTGGACTTGGATGGCAAGCTAACCCCTTACTTGAGCAACTTCTTTATGCATAGTGACATGAACATCAAAAGGAGAACATCCTGCTAACTAACCATTTGTCAGGACAGTTGTCATGTGAAAGAAAAACATCTCACCTAGTTGTAAAAGTGACAGAAACATGAAAAGAAAGTCTCAGATGGAAGGAGTTTCCTCACTGACTCTGCTTCTCAGATGAAAAAAGTGACCGCAGTCTCAAGGAACACCACCCCATAAACCCAGCAATGGTGGTAGGACAACTTCTGTACCAGGTTGCATCTGAAGCAACACAAAACCAGGAGGGAGCTTTCGGAGCAAGATGTTACACCACTTTTCACAGTCTGCATCATTACCAGTTTCAAAACAAAGGATGCATAGTGAACAAGTTCCTTCATTCACAGAGAATTAGGATTTGAAAGAAAACAAAGATTTTGCTGTATGACTCTTTCAAAGGAAAAGGAAAATCATGTATTTTCAGATGCAGCAATCTCTTCAAAGCTTCAGAGGTGCAAGGGCTGGTTCAGGAGTTACATGTGAACAAGAAAATAGGGCATTAGACTGTCTCTAGGAAAACAGTAAATTGCACTCTCATCCCCAGCTTGTTTCAGCTAACCAGCCCTCTGCTACTAATTACCCATTCAAAGCATCTTCTGGCAATACCTTGATGGTTTAGTTTTACATGACTCATATACACATCAGTGGTTACCTACCTATAGCCTGCATTTGTCTCTAAGCAAAAACAAAAGAAGGTGTGACCAACTAGACATGAAGGCTTACTTTGCACTACTGATACCCCTACTCAGTGCCTGAAATAAGCCTTTTTTGAACCAAGCTTAAATCTCCATTATTTCCCACGTGCTTCCTGACATCCACACCATTCAGCCACCTCCCCTGGGCCTCCAGGAAGCCAGCCTGCACACTGACCTTCCCCTGCCAAGGTCCCAGTGCGTGCTCCAGCCATTTCCTGCCATGAAGGCGGCAATTCTTCCTTTCACATGATCCTTCTAAATCCCTCTTCCTAGCAGTTGCAAGTTACCTTTCTCAGCTGGGACTCTTCTGGCCACAGGAATATAACTCTGGATACTGACTCACTGCACCTCCATCCCCTGTCATGCTCTGTTTCCGCTTTATATGAGAGGTATTTTCCTAAGAGAGGCATGAGTCTGGAGAAAAACCCCTGCTTCACTATTTTTTCATTTTTTGGTTTTGTAAACTGCTCAAGCCCCTCCAGCAACCGATCTGCCTAAGAAAGGCAGACGGGTCAGCAGGAGTTAACATATCTTTTTATCTCTCTTTCCTCTCTCTTTCATGGCAGTTCATAAAATAATTAACTATCTCTAAGCATTCTGCAGTAGTTGTTGTTAGGTTTGGCAGATGAAAAATCAAGATTTGTACAATCTTTTGTATTCTATTTACACTTGAGACAAGGATTAAAACCCACAAGTAACTTGGCAAAGATTACTTGAAGAAAGTACCATTCCATCAGAGAGAAAAACAGCATTAAGAACATCCACCTCTTTTTTTTCCTCCTACTTTTGGTAATTAGAAACTCAAACTCCACAGTAACCAAACCCAATGAGACTCATCATGACTAGGATAACAAGGATATGCAGAAGGATCCCTTTTCCCTTCTCATTTATGTGTGACCACACACCATATGTGGTATGAAGCTATTCTTTATCATCACCATCATGCCAGTGTTTTGGAGAGGTCCTTGACCTTATGTTCCCTTTTAACTTCCTGAGTTTAGACAGCTATCATGCAAAGCTTAGGTTTTACAAAGTTTATCCATCTGCACATATATACTCACTCCCTGACACAAAATCTAAACAATGCATTTCTGGGTTTAGGCTGAGCAGGAAACAATACACCTCACTGAACTGAAACATCCCAGTGTCCCTTCAATTCAGTACACATCAGAATACAGCATCACAGTGGAGCAGGACTGCACAGGATTAGACTCCATTTCTTGTCTCATTGTAAAGCACTCAGAATATAGGTAGGTGTGATGAGACAGGAAAACAGAATTCTTAAGGATAGGACAGTCCTTTTGTACTGTAGGTACAAGAGAGCAGCCTCCATTGATTAAACAAGAAACAAAACAGACCTTTCCCCCAAATCTCAGACAAAAAATTTCCTCAAGAAATATCCTCTCCTGACCAGATTTTCTGAAGTACAGTATTGTTACCAGTCCTCTGATAAAATGTTGCACAGGGAAATCTTTCTCTACAACCTTTGTATAAAACATGATATATCCCCAAACATACTCTGAAGCATTGTTTTTAAAGCATAATCATACAGTCATCTTGGAGATGGAAACTTGAAGACAGGAACCACAACTAACATACAACATGCAGCCCACACCTCTTCCTGTTTTACAATGCTTATTTATGAATTCTAAGGTGGGAAAGAAACCTAATAATGGAGTGGAAATCACAGCCTCCAAGTGCTGGTGGATATTATGTATGAATTCAAACGCATTTATGTATAAAACAGGATTTCTCTTATTTTCATCCTCAGAGATTATAAACTGCAGTTTAAATGCAAAGGATTTATCATTAGGTTTCAGAGCTACTGCACTGAAGTGGCCAACCACTGAAGCTCCAAAACTCACAAGTATTAAATATTATTCTGTGTAACTGAAGGCTGCATTAAGTCTATGCAGTGATCTTGATAACAATATGACACATGTCTGACATGGACAGTAAAAGGAGATTACTCTTAATTTAGCAATAGAAAATAAATATTTTCAATTTGCACTTCATCCCTAGGATTGCACTAGAAATTTCTGGTGTAAAAACACCTTTTGGCTGAGTTGCAATATGCAGCACATGTCTGCTGGAAAACAGCAAGCACAGAATCAAAAGAGAAAGAAAATATTTCAGAACTGTAACAGATATGGATAAACAGAGATAATCAACAGGCAGAACACAAAAATCCCTGGAAACGTATAATGTGTAAAACCCACAGATTCTTCAGCAGTGACATATAATTTCTAAAGGTATATATCTTATGACTCACAAGATATTACTCCGGCAAGCAAAATTCCTTAAAAGCCTAATATGCCTGTTTTTCTGAAGTGCAATGTAATACTATGCAATCAGCTCTAGCACATGTTTTCATCCAAGCTCCAGCTGTGGATGTGCACTCACTGACATAACTTTTAACAGTGCCATCATAGTGCAGTGAGCTTTCATGTTTTCTCCCTCAAGATGTGCTGGGGTTGCAGTGAAGCAAAGAGCAAGCTCTGAAGAGCAGGGTCAGCCTGGTGCTGGCACTGAAAGGGGCAGGAGGCTCAGCTCATCTGAACTTGTGAAAGAACAACAAAAGATGCGTTTTCCTTTTTTCTTAAAAGCCTACAGGCCACATACTGCTCTGCTATAAATAAACTCGTGCCTTAGACTCCTGAAGTTTTTATGTAAACAGTGCAGAAAGCAGACTCTTTATCTTTTATCTTCTGTTTTCATCATACCTATCAGCACTGCACAAAGCATCTTCAGTTGCAGGTAAGAGGGTTAGGAGAATCTCGCAATCAAGAGATTGCTCATGTATTCTCAATTTAATATTGTAACAAGCATGGTACAGTTTCCACTATCATCTATCAGCTCTCGTCATGCTTGCTGCAAAGCTTTCAAAGCATTGCTTTTATTATTATATTAAACAGTTACCTAATCTCCTTTACACACACTCCCACGCAAAAAGAATATACTTCAGGTGGAGAACATTGAGATTAAATATTAGTAGGCTGTTACCTACAAAAAGGACTGTATATCATCATAAATACAGTGACAATAATGAAACATAAAAGCATGTATTTATATTCTAGATAACTGTATTACCATGCTTGTAACCTTCACGGTGTATGCTTACCCACACACATGAAAACAGACGTATCTTCTCTACCTGAAGGCCTGATGATGCAAACTGATCTCAAGAGCATATCCCCATGTCCATGCAGGGCCACGGGAATTCAAATCACCAAAGTCTAACAGGCTTGTAGGAGAGCAGATCTGCAATAGCACTCCAACAAGATCACACTCAGATTGTGACATGGATATTAGAAACCAGTTCTTCAATTTATTGAATGACTTTACACTAAAAGGAAAGTGTGATTTATGAATCGTTGTATTATACTCTTAAGCTTGTCCATCCAATTTTCCAGCTACACCCTGCTTAAAACTGTTTTCCAGATAGGTTATACAATCCCCACTCTCAATTTCCAGCTCTTCATAGGAAACATGCCTCTAAAACTAGTATATAGCTCAAAAATGCTTACACAGGTATCATTAAACCATTTAGTATTTTATTATACTAACCTTAGTTCAAATAAACATGGTATATTGTAAGTATGTGTTTCAAAACACAGTAGTAGACAAGAAACTTCTGCTATTACCATAAGCCAGGAAAAATGTTCCCCTTGCCTCAAGAAGATGAAAGCAGAGCCAGCATGCCCACACCTGACCCACACCACAGCAACTGCACTGTGGGGGGGAGGGCACAGGTAGCTCCTTTTATTTTTCATGTCGTCATTTTCAGTAATGGAAATCTGTGTTGTGAACCTTTGTGCCCAAAACATGTTGTAATTTTTTCCTGTCAATGAGCTGTCCCTTGATGTCCGGCAGAAATAAAACCCCTTTGTATCTCTTTACCTTATCACACAACATGTCTACATATATTTTAATGGAGAACGTATTTTTATAGTAGAAACCTGTTTTTTAGACTGGCACATATGAAACCCAGTTTCTTCCTTTTGTCCATTTTCTCATGAAAAATATGGAACCCAGATCCTTGCAAAGCCACGTCAGCATCCCTGCAATAACAACCACCTTCCTCCTCCTCCCACCACTAATAATGACATCAGAATCAGACAAAGCGGCAGGTTCATTAGTCATCAGCTGTGTCAAGCAATCACCAAGAGGAAAATTGTTAGCAGCATTCAATGTTAAAACAGGTATTGTGACAAATCACTTTGCTGGGTCATTACAAAGTAATTCCTATTCCTCCTGTGTTTCTGAACCTCCTAAAGCCCGAACACAGCGTGTACTCTATGGCCATTAATACTGTCACAACTGCGTAAGCGGAAAAGAAGGCCCGGGCTGCTGCATGAAGGAAAAGCTACAACTATAGATTTCAAATGACAAGAGGGTGACCTGGAAAGGTGCAGGAAGCAGGGCTGGGTGCACCAGCACTGAGCACTCTCCCCTCCACAATGCCGCCTCTGAAGGGAAAAGAATCTTCAAAGAAGGCAGTCCAGGGCCAAAACTGGAACAGTTCAACCTGGGTCTGGAAGGAGAGATTCTGACTCAAACTCCTTTGCCCTGGGCACTACCCGTTCCCTCTGTCCCTTGGCCCTGTGCCACATCCAGCAGTGACCCTGTGCTCTGTTTCCACGCCCTGGCTCCTCCACTCTCTGCTCCTGTTTGCACAGCACTTTATACAACCAGCACCAATTTACACAGATTTCTACACAGCATCAGACTAAGTTAAATTAATCATTACCTATTTCTGTAAAATATCATTTGCTGTAAAATACACTAAAAATAAGAGGTTTTCACCAGACTGTAGAAAATGGTAGCCAACATGTGTAACACAGTATATTGTATTTTGTGTAATAGAAGTCCTTCTTTAAGTGCAACACATTTTCTTTTTCCACATCAATTTTCACATTTTCTTTCTGCTTAGAGACTGTCATTCTTTTCATATCCACAAAAGGAAGAAGGCATCATTACAGGCAAATTCTAGCAACCTTGTATTCCACTGCTCTTAAAAAACAGAGCTTGGTTGACTGACTTTCAAAAGATGAAAAAGTATGAAGAAAAAGAGTATTTCCAAGTTGGTATTCACAGCAAATCAGCAAGAGAAAGAATTTGCTTTCAAGAAAGAATGAAGAAGGCACCAGAACCAAAAGCTCTTATCACTCCTCATGGTGTAGGGTCTTACGGGGACTAAACTCTCTGATGGAGACATCTGTTTTATGTGCCATGACATGCAAGAAAAAGCCTAGACCAAAGGTTATCTCTGTGAGCTGTCTTTCCTCATAAAGGGATTAGCACTGCTAGGCATAACATTTCATGGAAAGGCAAAGGAGATGCAACAGGTTAAATTTAAATTATAAAACTGAATCTAACACCTAAACAGACAGTCAGTTGCTCTCTCTTTTGACTTCTTTATTTGAAAGCAAAATATCCTCCATGGTTTTGTAAAAGAGAAAAATAATATCTGCTAGTTTAAAAGCAGGGGCCGGGCCTTCTGAGTTTATCCTAATTGTTGCACATGGGATATGCTTTAGAAAACGTGCTCCAAATAAAGGTCAGAACATCCCAAAACATGTTTTAATTACACAGTGCCACAGGCACTTCGCTGACATGTCATCAATAAAAATCATAAAAAACAAGTATATTGCATTTTCAAAAGCACATTCTACCTGAAGCAGCTATTCAGTTGCCTGCACATTTCCACAGAGCTGTGCTGAGCATCCATGATCTCAGCTGGAGTGGTCTTTCGGTGCCAATCTGACACCAGAAAAACAGAGTCACCAAAAGACAAACAGAGAGCTACAGAGCAGAGATTTCCATAGGAGGTTACAGTGATTTAATGAGGGTTTAAGGAAGAGCAATCCTCGAAGAAATCTTTGGCTGGTGTTAGCTGCCACAACTCCTCCTGGCAGTTCTACAACTGCTTTTATCAGTTGGGGATCTACTTCCCTGATCCTTCCAGATATCCAGACTCCCTGGCTTAATATCAAATTCCTCTTCCCAAAGTATGTTAGCCAGTATCCAATTACATGTTATCACAGCAGCATTATCAGCTGACGTCTTTCTCTCTTTTGGTTTTCTTCTTTATTACTTTTGATAAGAAATTCAAATAGTCACTTTAACACAGAGACCAAGGCAGATTATATATGTAAATAGTAGGGCTCTTGGTAGCCAAGTGAGCTTTATTGTCCTCAAAATACTCTGTTCTCTTCAGCTAACAGCAGATAGTGGGAAAGGACTGGTTTTCTCTCAGCATAACTGCAAAACATTATCAAAAAATATTTTTTTTTGTTTCAGCTGTTATAATTGATTCAGTAATTTGAAACAAGAAACTAGATACTGCTTTGAAATAAAAAGCTGAAAAGACTTCTAATTCCATGGCATCTCTTTCAAGTTCTGTTGTATCTTTTGCATCTTGGCCATTGAAGACAAAATCTCCTCATACAAATAAGATATTTTCTTCGGTGAAACTCCTGTTCTACTAAAATTCACCAGAGTTTTGCCAGTGATTTCATTAATGTCAGGATGTTGACCCAGGTATCTCTCCTATATTTATACAAAGGAAGAACTTTACATAAACAAGAAGGGCACTGGAATGACTCCCCTATACTAAGGTCAATAGCCTGTGTTTTGAAAGCACATCTCTAAAAGAATGAAGTTCATGATTTTAATTTCGTGTTAAAATTTGTTCTCAGATCTTACAACATACAAACTTTTAGACCTTTAGCAACAGAGTTTGCCACCACCAAATCAATACGTGATTCCATGCCACAATATCCCTTTTTATAACATTGAGTTTTGGTGATGTAGAGAATTTCTTTATTACTACTCACAGTCCACCTCTCTCTAAAACCTTAATACACTTCCAACATCCACCTTTGCCTTGAAACACTGAAAATTATAATTATCCAATCCATTCCAGCATGTGCTTGCTCCAGACTAAACGAAAGTTTTTGGGTATAATTTTGTTATCTAGCAAGCTCTGTTAACAGCACAAATAGCTTGAGGTTCTTATACCACAGCTGCACCAATGGAATATTTCATTAGGAAAGTGCAAAAGGGAAAAGTCACATTTACTTCAGTATGACCTAGTACAGCTGCAAGCATACACTCAGTATTTATCAAGTATAGGGCTATTATGTGACTTCAAAGTCCATAAAATATGCTCCTTACAAGCAGCACTTGACAACTATTTGCTTCCCCTCCAGACCTGGGATCTGCCATCACAGGTTCCTCCTAATGAGGTCCTGTTTTAAGGAACGTTAACTAAAAATACACAAACAATGAAATACATTTATCTGTATAAATGTGGAGATATATTGTATTAATATAAATATTGATACAAATACCAATTTGTATTTCAAGTAACTTCAGTACTGAATACCTGCCAGTGGGCTGACACTATGGCCTCTCCTCCTGATTCAGCACCTAGAGCAGACACCACCACACTCCATCCATAAGGCTTCCAGCAGGGCCAGTGGGAGGAAGGCAACACCTTCCCCTCCTCTTCCCCACTGCTCTAACTTTTCAGTATGAGGAGGGAAGAATCAGGAATTTTATCACTTCTATGAAAAACATCATTTTTGCTGTAAGGAGAGCAAATTGCTGGAACAGGCTGTGCGGAGAGATCATGCATTTTCTGTCCTTAGAGGTTTTCAAGACATGACTGAGTAAAGCCCCAGGCAACCTCACCTGACCTCAGAGCTCTCCCTGTTTCAGCTTGAGGATAGGCTACATGCTGCCTGAGGTTCTTTCCACCCTGCATCATCCTACAATCATGGCTTAAGAATGCATTTTTCTCTTTCATTCTATCAACAAACTTTTGATGATCACCTTCTTTCTTAATTTCATTCTCGTTTTCTCCTTCCAAGATTACAAAATCATAGAATGGTGTCTGTTGGAAGTGACCTTAAAGACCATCTAGTTCCAACACCCTTGCCATGGGCAGGGACACCCTTCACTAAACCAATTTGCTCAGAGCCCCCCATACAAGCTGGTCTTGAACAGGACACCCACAACTTCAGGCAATTTGTGCCAGTGCCTAAGCACCCTCATAGTAAAGAATTTCTTCCTAATATCTAATCTATATCTACCCTCTACTAGTTTAAAGCAACTCCCCCATGACCTGTCACTACATGCCCTTGTAAAAAGTCTTCATGTTTGTTGTAGGCTCCCTGCAGGTACTGAAAGTCTGCAACTAGGTCACCCTGAATACTGCTCTTCTCCAGGCAGAACAATTCCAATCTGTTAGCCTTTTCTTCATAGGAGAGATGTTCCATCCCTCTGACCATCTTGGCAGCCGCCTTCTGGACTTGCTCTAACAGGTCCATGTCCTTTCCTGTACTGGGGACCCCAGAGTTGGATGGAGCACTGCAGGTGGGAGTCTCATAAGAGCAATCTTGGTTCTTCTCTCCTGCCTCTCTCCCTCTGCTAGTGCATTCCTTTGGTAGCTTCCAGGCTGTTGCAGGGCCAACCTGGCCAGCATATCACTGCACCAACTTTTTCATTTATAGAGGCATCCCTAGTGAATCACTCTGGTGTCTACATCTGTGCTCCCCAGACAGTTTGAGTCATGAACTGCTGCAGATCCCAGGAAATTAAGACCCATGCTCTAACATAATTGACAATGCAAAAGAAGTAAGCCAGCTACACAGGCCACTGATGTGGCATCATGGACTACAACCAACTAGCTACAGACTCTCATTCGGAAGCCACAACTCCAGTTTACTGCTTGCCTTTTGCAGCATAGGTTTGAAAGAGACAAAGCTCTATGCATCACGAAGGTGAGCAGTGGAAATGGCACTGGAGCTACCTCTTCCTTGCCTTCAATCAAGGACAGAGCACTAAGTAAGTTTATACTCAGTTCATATTGGGACCTTATTTTGCAGCCCGAAAGACTAGAAACTCTTTCAAAATCTACATCTGAAAAAAACTGACAGCATGTAGTGAGTAGAGCTTCTGTCTTCCCTGTTATAGGAGATCCAACACAATATATCTTTTCATATTTGTAATTGTGTTGCAACACAAAACGCTGAAGTAAGAAATGCTAATAATGCTGAGTGATGTTTACAACTGATATAAACCGGCAACTTCATAATCACAAGATGATTCCTTTCTGTAAAGCTGATCAACTCTAAGACAAATGATTTTAGAACAGTTTTATTAGAAGACAAATAATAATTAAGTAGCTCTGTTTCCCAGGAAGGAAACTAGCTTGTATGGCCAAAAGAAACCTATTCAAATTATTAGTTGTGTGACAATCAGATATTTTTCTGCACTGAGCTTCAGCATGCTAGGCTGTTGGCCTGGCCTCCTCAAACACTCCTTCCCAGGCATCCAATAGCACTTTGCTCTTACTAAATGCAGTACTGAAACCTGCCAGAAAAAGAGAGAAAGAGACTGTTCATAAAGTACCGTGTGCTCCTTACAAACTGGCAGAACTGACTCTGCTTGAATTCTTAGATTAAAATCATTAACAGTGAAAAAGTGTACGCAGTTGGGTGCTATTAAAGTGAATGTCAAGTCAATGGAGAATTTCTACGAAGAAAAGGAATGAGATAGGTTTTTTAACCTTTGAATATTAACAATAAAGTCCATGTGGTAAAAAAAAAAATGCAGCATAAAATGCTAATTAAATTCTCTGTTCAATTCTATAACATTTCTTCTGAACTAGATCCTATGGGTTTACCATTCATTATGTTCCATGGCAGTTTTCCAAAAAGTATATATATCCTCATAATATTCTTGAATGTCTGCTGGTTAAATGTTAACAACAAAAACTAACACGCATCAAGCCTATTCATTTGCTTTTAAAATGAATAAACAGGCACTCCACTGTTGATTACCACATTCCTGTATCACTGGAAGGCTGCCAGCTGCAGTACGTATATAACGTTAGTATTTGTTTTTTTGCTGAGTGGCAGTCCTCTGCGGTAATTATCATCTTGCACCTAAAGTAAATATTATTCTCTCGCTGCAAGTAGAAATAAAGGATTGACTCTTCCTGTATTTTTACTGTCTGCCATCCAGTCCGTCCTGTCGGTACGCGACGTGCCCATTAAACGTAATTCCTTGAGCCCTCGTTACTGGGGCCATCTCTTTTGTCTGTAACCAGTGAATTACGAGGATTAGTTCCTCCTCAGAAGATCACCGGCGCAGAAACTCCACGGGCCGTAACCGAGCAACTCGTCTCCGAAAAACTACCGGGAGTAAGAGCTCCAAAGCCGGCGCCTGGGAGTGCCGCGGGCCCCGGGAGCGCTGCGGGACGGGCGGCCCCCCCCAGGCACGGAGCTTCACCCCGAAACGCGTGCGGGGGATGCAAAGGCTGCGGCGACACCGCCTTCAGCCCAAACTGCCCTGGATCGGCGGCACGCCGGGGCAGTGGGGGGACAATGCGCCCATTGATGCGGCTGAACCGGCGCTCCCGGGTGCGTCCCCGCCAGCGGGCAGCCCCTGCCCGGACCGCTCCTTGGCGGTGCTCGGCGCGGCCCTTCCACCCCTTCCACCAGGACAGCCCAGAGAGCTCTACTCCAGAACCGCGATGAAGGCGGTCACCGACACAACCGGTGGCTTTGCCCGTGAAGTTAGCTTTTCTGGGACGTACGCGCCCGCACAAGCCGGGCACGCTCTAACCCGGACAAACTCCGCAGCAGGTGCCGGGAAGACCCGGCGAGCGCTCCGCAGCATCTCCATCCCCCCACCCCAAGCACCCGTCCCACGGCAGGCTGCCCCTAGGTCGCCTCGGCCCCAGACCCCGTCCCCACCGCACTCACCAGGATGCCCATCACGTCCGCCCACAGCTGGGCGAACACCTCCGACGTGCCGCTCTCCGCCGGGGCGGCGGGGCCGTCCGCCCGCTCCCCCTCCATGCCCCGGCTCGGCCGTCGGATCAACGCCGGCTCCCCGCCGCCGCCGCGGCCNCGGCCCGCCCCGGGACACCGCAGGACGGCCCCGCCGCCGCCCCTCAAACTTTCGACCCAGCGACAGATCGGCTGGGTCCCTCCTTCCCCGCCCGCCCGTCCGTGGGCTCGCCCGGCGCATGTGGCCGCCCCAGGGCGGCAACAAAGGCCCCAGCACCGCCCCGGCGGCTGCGCGCACCCCAAAAGTCAAGAGCCGCTGTCGGGACGCGCGTGGTCGCTGCTGTAGCTCTTGGTGCCATTTTCGTTACCCCTCGCCTGACGGCCGGGATCTCCAGCGGCCAAGTCAACAGCGCTTTCTTAACACTGAGGAAAGACTCTGGGAAGAGGTGTCAGCTGCACACATTACTCGGCGGCAGCGCAAGGGGCACCCTGTTAGTTCAGGTTTAGAGTTTGGGTACCGGGACCGCATCATTCTCCCGAGGAGCGGTGGTCTGTCACCTATCGCCCTTGGGGAGGCACTTTGAGAACGCTGCCTCCCCAACGTCTGCGCCTCGTGTCCCCTCGGGTACCACCCCCAATCCCCATTATAGTCAAATAACTAACTACAGACAGCAGCAGCAATGCTCCTGCATTCTACTTGGGAAACTGCTAACTGCCCACACACACACACTTCTTGGGAAAGGCACATTAAATAACAGTGGCCAAACCCCACTGCCTGTGGATGGAGGGAGTGGCAGAGGTCAGCAGAAGAATGACCTGAAGGCCTACCCACCACCTCACGCCTCACTCCCAGCTTCTGCTGTGACCAACAACAAGGAGATCCTTTACTCTTAGTGCTCATTCCTAAGCTTTGAAATGTTTAGATGCTTCTTGAAAAGCTACTGTTTCAAGCTGCCATTTACTGGAAGCACCTGTCTGCACAGGGTGGCAGGGAAAGTGATGTATTTAATGGATACGCAGCTGTCACACACTGGCCAAGCATTCTGAGAGCGCGTAAAGCTGAGTAGTAGATGCTCCAACATCCCTCGTGCCCTGCTTACTGCCAGGCTGTATGTTACATGCCCTTCACCACCGAAACACAACTCAGAGCCTGCCCTATAAGCTGTGCTCCCCTCCAGGCTCTCTGTTCAGCCCTGGGGTCTCCTGGCACCAGGCTCCCCTCAGCCCATTCACCAGCCCTACAGCTGACAAGGCTCCCAGAGGGCACAGCACTGGTGGCCTGGAGCAACAAATGATACCATTTGCTGTCAGGGCTAAAAATAGTATCTGGAGAATGAAAAAAAGGAAAAGTGGGGTTACTGCACTCATCTTCTTTCAATGTTCTCAGCAATGCTCTTTTTCTGTTCTGGAAGCTAAGATTGTATATTTTAGTTTGTAGGCTAGCACTGGAGAGAAAAGCTGGCCAAAACCCTTTCTCATCAACTGCCAACAAAGAAAGGGACAAGACTTTTCTAAGCACTTTGTTACTGCAGCTTTTGCTGGAGTGGTCAACAGCACAAATTGAACAGAGAAAAGGAGGTGGGGAGCAGAGGCAGGAAAACTAAAAGAGAATTTTGCTGAGAGAAAGTGGTAAAGAAACCACCTATGATTCTACTGACCCTCCTTTAGGATGCACACGTAGGATACACCCTGTGTAATGCATCTTATTGACTAGTAATGAGAAATAATGAAAGGCCCAAACCAGGTATAAAATCTGTTCTAACTGACCTTTAAATTGTACACAACTATAAGCCTATGAAGTACGAGACTAAAGGCGTGTCAGTGAAGTCTCTCGGTACTCTGAGATGGCTTGCATAACTCAAAACTGGTTTAATTAGTCAGGGGTAATTTACTGACTGACCCTCTGAAAATCATGTTGAACCACTTACAGTAGTAATGTCAATCTACTTTAAAATATCTGAACAAGGCACACTTGATCTTAGGATTTAAGTATTCTGGGCTCGTCATACACTCTATCTTCTGTAGTTTGTCTTTTTTATAGATGGAGGCATATTAAGAAAAAAACCAAACAAAACAACAACTCCGCAGCACAAAGCCTAAACCCCTCATTGTTGTGTCTTGGGCGGCAACAGATTAAGATCAAATAGGTGCAAGGGGCAGTACTCCCACTTGCCTGGCCTCTCCCTGCCGACTGAGGTCATTGCTTCTGTGCAATGATGACTACATCACTTACAGAAGCAGGTCCTGAATAGCCACACTTTTCAGCCTTGCAGTGCAGGTAACAGAAACTAGATTATAAATTGTGGTGGTCCCAGAGTTGCTTCCCGAGCCATTATGTCATCTCTTTTGTGGAGGCAGCAGCTTTCATCAGAGGAGCATGATGCATGGCTGTGGCAGTCTTCTGCTCAGCCTTTAATTTGACACACAGAGCCTTTGATTTCAAGAAAGTGAGATAAAGAAAGAAAGATCTTGCAAAATCACATGACTCCAGGAGCAGTTGCTTTAAAACCAAATGGATATGATGGAATCAAAACAAATCCGTGGCCATTTACAATAGCTACCATCTTCTACGGTCTTGCAACTATAGTATTTACGCATTTTCAGACATTCACAACACGTCATTTTCACAAGACATTCAATGACTATGATATGCTAAAATAATTCCCTGCTCCTTCCTCAAGAAGAATCACTCCCTTCTTCTAGATAGGACAGAGTTCCTATATTTTAATGAAGCCAATGACCTGCAGAACTAAATCCCAGGAGCATTTTAAAAAAATCAGCTGCAAAAAAGATATGGAGTTTTAGAAGAAGCAGGAATTCAGATCTTACAGGGGTTTTGAAGCCCTGCTATGACTGCAGTATTTTATGTTACAACTGCTACTACAGAATAACAAATTATTTGAAATTTGGCATGTCAGAACACAGTTTTTGTTTGCAGTTTTGTCTATAGTTGCCTAGACAATAACTCAAGCATCTACAAAAGACTCTCTCTAAAAGTATCTTGTGCTGGACTTCTCTACAGCTACTGGAAGAAATAAATCTGGTCAATTTTCTGAGATTTTTATGACATTTCACAGGAGCTCTGACCAGGTGTGTAACATTCAGAAATCTTGAAAAATGGTCATTGTGCCCCTTCAGTCCAACACTGGGGAGCAGGGCAGCAATCCTGATACGATTCCCCAGTGTGTTGCACTTGCAGTGTGGCTATGAAGCTCCCCGTGGTTGTTCTGCAAATCTCTGAAGAGGAGATGGAAGCAATTGACACATATGTGGTCAATCTAGTCTTGCTGAATTATGGCAGATGCACTGTGCATATGAGCCTGTCTTCCTATCACTCCATCAGCTACACGTGGGTGTGAAGTTAATATGAGTTCCCCACATATACAAACCAGACAGGATTGACCAACTTGGAGAGCACTGGTCTGTATTCAAGAGACATGTGCTTTTTTCTAGAGGAATACTCAGAGCAGGATCCTAGCTCCAGGTTAAGGTGGCCATAGAGAAGCTCATCTTTCTCCTTTCTTTACTGAGGGTTTAGGGAGAGGGCCTTCACTAGGACAAATTCTTTCTCTGTGAAAAGCACAAACCTCAAACACAAACCTCTGAGTCATTAAGGCAATAGATGACAAACTTTCTGTTCCAAAGTGGTGTGTGCCATCTCACCACAATGTCACATAAGTGTTTCAACAAAGCATTTAATAGAGAAAAATTGAAATATGCATCAAAATAAATTGGAAAAGCCAACATGCACTGTCATAACCAGACTATCACAACTGTTGTCACCCACATCAAAGGCATTTAATCCAGGAAATCTACAATCTTGAGCACTTTGATATCAATTTTAAACTATATGCAAGAGGGTGATATCAGGATGCCTTGGAAAAGGGATCATGCTCCACAGAGTAAATGGACACCAAACGTCATGGGTTCCTGATAGATGACCTGAGGAAAATGGCTTCCTGCTCAGATACCTGGCAATTAACTCTGCATGCATGAACAAAACACATGAGGTTTCTCAACATCACTAACAACACCCTGCCCAGCAGATCAAGTGCAAATTGGAACATCAAAGCCACAGAGAAATAAATAAGCAAGCCATTGTATGCAGAGAGGCTGCACGGAAAGGGAGAAATAAAAATTCCAGCTAGCTCCTGCAGGTGATCTGCCAAAGCCCTAAAACTCTTAACACAAGCACATTACAATGGAACATACTATTACCAGTGATTGCATCTTCTTCCAGCTCTCTCCGTCTTCCTGCTTGGTGGAGGTCATTAAATCGAAACACACAAAGTTTCACATCACAGTCTTTGATTGCAAATGCAGCTCTTAGTGGTTGTAGGCTCCATCCCATCAACTTATTGAGATCCATCTTGAAACAATTTTATCTCATTGTCATTGCTACATTTTTTTCCAAAGTCCTTCTAAAATATATTTTTTTTTACCTCTCCTCTGAACTTAATTTTTGAATTATTTTCCTTAAGAACTGTTTAACTAGTATTATTATTTCTGGTAATAGCATTATTTCTGGTAAAAGCATGGTCCTTTGGGGTAGGGATTATATGTATCTGCCAAAGGGGCCAGCAGCTGCTCTCCAACAGAAAGCAGACATGCCAGGGGCTGCTTCAGAAACTGCTGTCTGCCGTGGGATAGAATGGGGACCCACACACCTGACCCATCATCGATCTGACAAGCAGGCTATCACTGTCCCAGACTCTCCTAGAATGTACATGCATAAACTATGAGAGAGTACAAGATCCATCATGCATTCATGATCCATCCATTTGCACATCAGACTTCCAAATACTCCAAAAGGATCACGCTTCAGCACCCTCTGCCAGTTAGACAACTATAGAAAATAAAATGTTCCTGATTTTAGAAGCGATACAGACAGTACCTATCCAATGGCTTTAAAATGGACAGTATTTAGATCACATACTATATGCTGTACGGTCAGAAATCATTATTTATTCTTTTAGAGGTTTAGGTGTCAGCTCCCAGTCTTACTACCAGCCTCATGACTAGAGCAGCATATCCCAGCGAGGGTGGCACACTAATATGCCCAACACAAACCAGATGGAGTCAAGTCTGTTTAATTCTATCAGTAGAAAGCAGTTAGGAACAACAAATTGCTTTATTCTGATAAAAGTCTGAACTCTGCACATTACACCCGATCTCTCATTCCCCTAGATATCAGTACTCTACTAGATTAAAAAATTAGAAGGTGAGAGAGACATACAACCAGGGAAATTATTCCTGTAGTCTTAGTATTTTGGGCTAGCACTGCACTCAGTAGACACAGAAGTACTGTGAAGCTTTTCAGGCTTCATTCAAAATACAGTAGCTGTGACTTTACATGACAAATCATATAAGGAAAAGAAATCTAAACACAGCAAGCATCACAGCCCTCCTGGAAGGATATCTTTTGACTCATAAGGAGAAGGGAAAGGTTCACATCCTTCCCTTCCTGCCCACAGATATGCTTCACAGAGGCCTCTCATATCCTGCCCAGTTCCCCTGTCTGTCATGGAGCACAGCATCACATTTCTTGACTGGGAGGCAGTAGCACTAGCTCAGCCAGTGGAGGGGCTCTGGGAGCTGGAGCATGACTGGTGAGGAACACATATCCCGAGGGAAACCACAGCCACGATCCTGCTTAGGTGCACATCAAGCCACTTCAGAAGTGCCTGCAGATCAGGACTCCAACTGCTTCCCACAATGTCAGGCACTTTCTGGAGATTTTCCAGAAATTACTTAAGACTTTTGTTCTTTGCGTTACTTCTGCCTTCTCCACCTAAATTCAGCATCCCCTCTTCTCTACCTGCACAGCAAAGCCAGTTTTGATGTGTTGTTTTTTCTTGTCAACATTGAAATAGTTAGCATTCACTTTTTTCTTAGCTTTCTGCAGCACTTTCTAGAAAATGTTTTCTAAACCTTAATTAATTTTTCAGAAACGAGTTCAGCATTCTTTGAGATACCTAGGGTTAATTTCTGCACTGTCATTTACAGGAGGTTGCTCAACAGATTGAATTGCTTTCATAAGCAGCTGCTAGAAGGGATGCACACAAATCTTTTTTGTAAGAGACTTACAAAGGCCACAGAGACAGAAGTATTTAGCTCAGTGTCCTTTGGCTGCTCTTCTCCCAAATAATTTTAGAACTATGAAAGTAAAAAAGGTGAAAAGCTAGCCTCAAAACTGGGAACAGAACTTCAGCCTGTCCTTTTTCCAAATGCGATGGATGTCCTTTGATTCCTTTGTTGAAACTCTTAATAAAAAGGAGTATGATGATCTCATCCTAAAGCACATCATAAAAGTGGCATAAGGTACAACTCAGTAGTGTGTGGTAACTGTTTATTTCAGAGATGCTTAGTGCTGATGTAAATATCACTCCAAGTCAGCTGTGGTAAGATGAGAAGAACATCAACAGAGATGACCAATCTCACAGTGTGACCAGCACAAATTTTTAAGATAAAAATGTATGCACCTCAGAGATGATGCTTATTGCACCCCCCTTTGAGAGTGAAACTAACATTTTAAAAAGTAATACTTCCTGGAAAAACCCAAGAGCTTTCATTAATTTCATTAATTGTACCTTTGCAAAAGCAACCAAGCATGAAATGCAAATATAGATCTTTAAAAAAAAAATCATCTGCCTGTTATAGGGATAAAACTTTACAGAGTTGCCCTTAACAAAATATTATTACAACAAACTACATGTGATGAAACATATCAACTGTAGACAGTTGGAAGAAAACAAAAGAGGAAGAATTGCTTAGCTTCTCATTCAGAAAGGATCACTTCCATCCAAAAGTCACCTCCTCCACACTTCACCTAACACCCATTCCCCAATTTACCAATTAAATACTGCCCCAAAATATAGCAGAACAAAAATTTTTCCTCAAATGTTTATCTGAATGTTAATACACTCCCCCTCCCCTCACCTCCATCTGAACCAGCAGAAAACAGACCCTACCAAAGCCTGAATTTCAGTCCCACAAGGATTCAGAACTGAGCTTAGGCTTTCCACTTTTTAAGCCTATGTTGTAAGTCACATAAATACGTTAGCAGTGAAGGAGTAGGTGGACCTAGTTAATGCAGAAGCTGACCAAAGAAAACTGCCTGATGCTCTCACTTAGGTACAGGTGACCAGATGTGATAATTTGATGTTTGCTTGTGTATCGTGTCAGACTGAGGTCAATTCTCCCTAGTGCAGCCACTGGAGAACAATGTACTGGCTTTAACCTCTTCTTTCAGATCAGTTTCTGCTGGGGCAATTCCTGCTCCATTGCCAGAGCTTCTCCTCTTCCTTCCATCCCTAGAAACAGCTCTCATCAGCTCTCTTCCCTCACTTTCCAAACAGCTGCCTTATCTTTCCTTTAAATGCTTTCTGCCCACTCTCCAAAGCACCACATCTGACTAAAACATGTGTGTCCTTCCCAT
>VZTT01037471.1:6041-41002 GCA_013400855.1 Buphagus erythrorhynchus | reverse complement strand
AAGACGCAAGCCCAGATATGTACAGAAAGAGAGAATTTATGAAAAAAAAAAAGGCAGCTGACCAGCAAGCAGGAAAGCAGTTGTGTTGCAACTTCTGTTGTAATGATTAGTGTTCAAAAATCACAAACATCAGGCACCTGAATATTACATTTGCATTTAAATATAGTGAGATTTTAAAAGTAAGACTTTTGGAGTGCTTCAGCTTCCAATTGTCTATGTCATTAGGTAATATCCTCATCCTTTTATTGAAATTTTTTTTTTTTATTTACAGAATTTACATTTCCATTATTTAAAAAACAGCAGCAAATTGAATTTTTTACATCACTGGCTGCAGGTGCTAGGATGTTAAATAAATCATCAATCCAGTGATGAAATCTGGAGCATTCACAAGACTCTGACAATGTAGTCAAGATGATAAGTATTCATTTCAGCTGTGACCATAAACACAGGCATGAGCTTGATCCACAAAGTCTGTACACCTCTAGAGAAGCCTTATTCTTCACTGCCCAGCAAGCTGTACCATCAATCACTCCAGACTCTCTCTCAAATCAGAGTTTCAAATTGCCATAGAAAAGTATAATAAAACCTGCTTTGCACTGACTAACAAGAGTTATGAAAGGAGTGGTCCAATTGGTACATTTCATTTTTCCTATACTGTTAATAGCATGTTTCCCTTCATAAAACTTCATTAAATACTAGAGAAAAGAGAGAAACATCTCTATACAAGCAGGCCTCACACTGCACTTCATGTCCATAAATTCATTGAAGGGGCATGAGACACTTATTACTTCTGCAAAACAGCGAGGAGGGGGAGTAATTCCAAGGAGCAGCTGCTTCCAGTTAGGGTAGCTCAGCTGGAAAGGAGAGGTGCCTGTCAAAGTAATTAAAATGAGAAGAAGCCACCTATCTGAGACTCCAGCTTTTAAGCCCTGGCCAACCACCTCCCAAAATGTAATTAAAAAAAAAAAAAAGGCAAGTGAAAACAGGCTTAAGCATTGCTGAAAACATACCTCCAAGCTATTCTCTCAATAAATATTTTGGGAAGTTCACGAACAGAAGGATTATTGTGACTGGTGGTGTGAGTGGGAGGAATTTATCCTCCACAACTCAACCAACTGCATCAATGATGATAAAACAGCCCTTAAGGGCAGTTAGCTTACTGCACTGGCTCCATGTTGATGAAGGGAAGCTTTTTTGTCTAAGTATATGTAGAGCAGGCTGGTAGCTCTAGTTCTCAGAAAAAGAAAAGAATTTTCATTTGTAAGGATTTAATAATTAGGCAATTCTGTTTTACAAGGCCAGATATGCTGCCTCAGTGCAATGTGTACCCTGTAGCAACATATGACTAAGAAAAAGTAATTGAGACTTGGGTTTTTGAAAATTACTAATACACTTGATCCCCAAAGTGCATCACATGTTCCTTTTGACTTCTGTGGGAAGATGTGATTTGTGGGAATAAATTTAAACAAACAACTGTTGCTTGGCTAGATGAAGGTTAAAGGGACTGGAAAGGATGCACCGATTATCTGAAAGCAAGAAGGGTGTGTAAACACCAAGGGGAAAGCTAGATTGCAGACGGCTCATGAGGGTGTAACTCAGGGCAATGAGATAAATGTATGTGTTTTTAAGCCCTGAAATACTGGCTCATAAAACGATGACATTATTTGTATATACAAACTGGTCACTTTGGTCACGGCTGTGTGTCACTGAGAACAGAATAAGTGAAAAGGAATTAAAAAGAATGAAAAAAAGTTGTTATATTAGTGAGAGGAATATAAGAGAGAGCAGTAGTAACCCTGTGTCTCAGGGAGAAGCCAAGTGACCTTATGGATTCACTCTGTATTTGCTGTCCATACTGCTGAGGAGGCAGCAGCAGGAATGGGCGGTGAGCCTACAAGGCTTTGGGCTAGATACAATCCATGACTTAATTTCACATGACTCGCAGCTCCTTGAATTATTTTGGGTGGTTTTAATGGATGATTCTAAGGGGTATGCTATCTGAGCAATTGCTTAGAAGTCTGAAAAGCCTATGTAGCCCTTAGGTTTCCCATGGTAACACATGAGGCATTTAGGGAATACATAAGCGCACAGTAAGATGTCAGCAAGGTATTGGGTCTCATGTAGACAATTTTCATTACTCACCAAATATCAGGGGTTTATATAGAAATCTAAAACTCCAGAGATAAAAATTATTATATTATTGTATATTATTTATTTGTATATGTAAACTGCATGTGCAGACAGATCTAAGAAAAGATTGCCTTTTGACTTGTCAAAAAGACAAATTCCTTACCTCCTAAAAGCATTCTCCAAGTGCTGTGATACCTTTTTAACTCCTAGCATTTTCCAAATACATGCTAATAGATATGGACTTCTTATGGATAGAAAGTAAATACAATTATCCTCTTGGATAGTTACTTAAATAAGTTTTCAGTATACAAAACATGATTTAAACATATGCTTTCTATTGCCTGTACTTGCCTAGCTAATGTTTATGTTTGTCTGCAAACAGAAAATAAGTCAAAGGACACCCAAACATGCACAATATTATCCTGATCTGGAAATAGATTTCAACAAGGGAGAAACATGTTTTAAATATTTTAGCACCCATTTCCCAAAGAAGTGTGTATGTACACAGGTAACAGGGGTTAAATAGCTGGATTGTTTTATATGGATGCATGAGAAAGGTTGTAAAAGGCTTCAGGTATGACAGAAAATTCAGGGCAGTGTCAAAGGGCTAAACAGTATTAGAGTACTTAGTGAGCCTGGTGGTTTCAAATAAGCTTAACCTGCTCATTTTCATCCAAGAATGCCCAGGCTTGGCTTTAAGATACAGGATTTTGGCAGTAATAATGACTGCTGTCTCCATCTCTTGTTCTCACTCCTGTGCCACGGTAATTACAAATGAGGGCTCA
This sequence comes from Buphagus erythrorhynchus, assembly GCA_013400855.1. Lineage (NCBI taxonomy): Eukaryota > Metazoa > Chordata > Aves > Passeriformes > Sturnidae > Buphagus > Buphagus erythrorhynchus. The sequence continues at coordinate 38,087 of VZTT01037471.1, read as the reverse complement.
TGAAGAAGAGAGTTCAAGAGGGCTAAGGGAGGGCAAGCACGGGACTGAAAAGACAGACAAATGAGTTATATAATGTTTCTTTTTCTACCCTATTATCCTGTAAGAGTTTTAAACAGTCAAATGGATTTGACAAGAGTTAATTTTGTCAAATCAATCTAATTTCCTACTTTGGAGGATAATTGGTAGTGGATAAGAAGTAGCAGCAGCTGGAATACATACTGAATTTAATAAGGTTTCTACCTTATTCAACACAGCTGATGCCATTATAAGGTGGTACACAAGTGGTTGAAAGAAACACTTTCAGAGATTAGTTTTCAGTGGTTGGCACCAAAGGGAAAAAATATATTGAGTGAGGTTTTGCAGGGATCTCTTTTTCAATATTTTAATTAACAGATTGGCCAGTAGAAAGAAAATACTCTCATTAAGTTTACAGATGACACACAGCTCAGAGTGCTTGAAAATAGCTCCTGAACATGCATCCAAAAAAGTAATCTTGCTGCAGAAGAGCAGGTTTCATAGGAGGACATACCCAGTACAGCCAATAGGATACAGAACCACATGCAAGACACAGCAATCTGTGGGCTGCTCACCAAGCCCACGCTGTCAGCTGGAGTTCTGGGTTGTGTTTTGACCCAGTGTGCCCTAGATGTAAAGACTAACACAGACTAATGAGAGAAAATATAGAAGACAACCACATAAATGAGATATTTACAAGCAGAGATTGAAAGAATGAGGATGCTCTATCCAAGACAAAAGAAGATTGCCAGAGAATAGGATAATAATTTTCAAATATGTAAAACCTTTGCTTCACTAAGAAACACAAACTTCTCTATCTACTGGGGATAGGGCAAGAATGAACAGGTTTAATTGCAGCTGGGTCAATGTTCAGTTAAACACTAGAAAAAGCTTTCTAACTGCAAGGTTCATAAAAGTAATGGAATTGATTGCCTGAGGTCAGTGTGGTGCCTTCATCACTGTCTAACCTGTTCTTGAGAGCCTCCCAACATCCATTATTTTGGTACAACGGATTCTGCTCTGGGGCTTGGAGTTGGCTACATAACCTCTTAAGATTTCTTCAGTCTTTTTTTTTTAAATAAATACTTTTTTTATTTTAATGCTTTACAACCAGACTGTGAAAGTCCTTTGCACAGCAGCCAGCACTTACTCCAAAGGATGTCTGAATGGCACGCATGCCTAAAGGTCAAGATATAATGCTGCAAGTTAGAATTAGAGTTTACAGGTATCAAGGATACCACAAAGGGGAATTGAAATGCTTTACATGCTAGTGCCACAGAAACAACCATTGTCCCCTGGAGAACTGGAGAATTTTTATACAGGCTATTTGTAAATCCTGTTATTTTGGTACTGAAGATCTATCCCAGAGTTTGCAACCACCTGGCCTGCTTTTAATACTAACATTTGCACAAGATGTTTGAGTGGCTGTGGCAGCATGTAACTGATATGACTGAGGATGGCAGTTGCCAGAGGGACAGGCTGCTGCACAAGGAAGCCAAGAATCTCAAACTCAATATGCTTCATAAGAATAATTCTAAAAATTACAGCTGCTCATGGGCAAAAGGTTTGTTTGTTCAGTTATACTCCAACTGAAATAAATAATTAAATTAAATGCATTAAATACTGCTTTGGATATTCCTACCCCTCTTGGTCATATCCAGTGACAATCACTGTTAATTACAGCTACCTTTCTGAAAGTGAAATCATCACCTATTTTCTCCAAAAAGGCAATTGCTGGGGAAGCACGTGCATCTTTCAGGATTTAAATGCTGGAAGCACATTGTAAATGTGGTTTTCTTGTGTAAACCAGACATGCCAGGGAGTGTACAACTTTCAGGAGAAGTTACACTTGAAACAGTTATTATGTGTTTTTTGTATGAGAGGTATGTATGTGCAAGAACTGAGAATGATGGTGGCATGCCAAGATTAGCAAAAATAATCGGGACTTATTTTCTTCTCTGAGACCTTCTCACCTACCAGCCTTTTCGAAATAAGACCCCCATCATTTCTGGAATCCCAAAACTGGACATTTGCAAAATCTCTCCTTTGGGAGTCTGAAATGGGAAGGAGGCATGGAGGGATGTGTGCATTCACACATCTCCAGACACAGCATTTCACAGACATCTTTGTGTTTTTTACACATACTCAATTACATCTGTCATTACGTGATTTCACAGACAGTGCTGCTATTTATATTAAAATACGTGCATACAATAATATCTGTGGCTATACCTAAAAAAATGTATGGTAGCCAAGAGAACAGCAAGTGACCAATCAGGCAAAATGGCAAATTCAGCACCAAGAAGGTATGAATTCCCAAGGGGTTTCACAGGCCAGTTAGTGAGTTATCACTCTCACTCTTCATCCGGCAGTGAGTTAAACAAGCTGCTGCTGGGGAAAAAAGTGCTAAAACTCCACGGCCCACACTGTCCAAGGCAGGATGCATGGAGAGTGTATGTAAGGTTCTGTCAATTAGACACAACAGTAAAATGGCATCCCATCTGCTCTACAAATGTCAAAGAGCTCCATGGCACCTGTCTGGGGAAGAAAAAAAACCCAAACACAAAAGAGCAAGAGTTTACCACAGATTTAAATACTCCATAAAACAAAGGCCTCTTTGTGCTAGAGCTTTCTGCAGCAAAAGTACTTTGGAAAAGTTTGGATTTTTTTTTTTTGCAGTAGTATTTTATATCAAAAGGTGAAAAAAAGATAAATGCTTTCCACTGACTTTTGCCATGCCACAAAAGTCAGAGTCAGTTTTGTTATAACTTTGAAGGTGCAAAAACTATAGCTAAAGACTCCACTGATAGGAAAGCACTCCTTCCCCTCAAATACAAATTTTGAAAGAAGAATTAAGTTGACGATGCATCTCATTTCCCTGCCAAAAGGGTCTAAACACATTTGTAGTAAATTCTAAGTTTGCATATTGCAAAAGGTACAGTGCCAATCAAAATTCACCCACTCATTTCCCTGGAAACAAGAGCAGTCCAAAGGAGCAGCAAGAAGTTTCCTTTTTCCTTCAATATCCAGGCAGGGTTCTCCCTGTTGCACTGAACAGACACAAATCCCAGCACTCCCTTCGTGCAGCCTCTCAGCATTAGCTGTTTATGCTTGCTTTAAAATGTCTGAAAACTAATGAAATTTGCACAAAACAGAAAATTAGTGTTGACATGGATATAAAGTTATGACCAAGCCTTCTGAAAAGAACTTTTTCTCCCTTGGTATGACTATATTCTCTGTTAAAAACCGAACTCAATACAAAATCATCAGTGGTTGGACTTTATCATGGCTGAAAATTACCTTGGCAGCTGTAAAAGGGAGTTCCCTCTTTTCAAAGCAACTTGCCCGAACTGCTAAGATGCCAGCCACCCATAAGTCAAGATACTATAATTCTTGCAGTAATAATGAGTGACAATGTTACCAAAATTAGAGGTACCGAAGTCAGAGGAACATATGAAGTTAAATGGGAGATTTTGTCTACACATAAGGTTCTGTAAAGTCTAGAAATAAATAGTGCAGGAATAAATACAGAAGTAGGAAATTAGAAGTAGTGGGACCATGATGAAATTTTTTGTGACAAGTGTTTGCCCAAATTGATCTCCTATGTTGTTTCACTTTCTAAGATGTTGTGGGACCTCTTCTAAAATTACTTAACATGCATTGAGGGTTTATTACAGAAGCATCATCTAAAGAACAAGACCTAAACATTGCTTATAGATTAAAAGCATTTTCACTCTACATCTGAGTCAGAAATAGAGGGTGAAGATACACAAAGTTAAAGTTATCTGCAATGAGAAACACAGCAAATAAGTAACTGAGCCAAAAAGGAAATCCGGGTCTTCCAAAGTTGTGGTCCAGGGCACTGCCAACTGGACCACGCTGTCTGTACTCCTTGTGCTGTAAATAATTATGCACCAGTACATGCTGCACATCCCATGCTCCATGACTCTAGGAAAGATATTTTAGGGAATTATCTATTTTGCTGAACAACTTTTTATACAATGAGGTATAACAGAAATAAACCTGCTAAAAATTACAGCAACAACAGGAGAAAATAAACAGCTGAAAGGAGAAACTCTTGTAAATGGGAAGGGGAAATCCTGTGTAAGAAAGTCCCAAATCATGTAAAGACAAGGAAGCGCTTGCTGGGAAGTAATAATTCTGTACTATAAAGTGCATGCAAAACGCAGAGTTTGAAACTGAAGAAACAGAAATATCAAGTATTTTGAAGTCTTTATGCAATGAAACTCAATACATTAGAACTAAAACTATTATAGCTGGGAGAATTTTATCAGCACTGTGATCATTGTGGAGGATAGCATAGGGACAGACAGTTATATTTCAGTTGTATTTTCCATGTAAAATTATACTAAAGATAACTATAGAAGTAGTGGGTACTACATTATAGGGACCTATGGTCATTGTTTACTAACGCTGTACTAAAGATGAAGAATCACAGAGTATTTAACTACAACTGCATTAACCTAGGTTTATATGATTTACAGCGGTATCTCTTCATCTCAGGCTCTCACATCTTTCTGGATTTCATGTTCTCCCATAATGAAAACTATATGGCAATATGGTGAAATGGGGGAATGAGAAACAAGACATTTAGAATAATCTAGATCCTGAAGGCCTTTCCAGATCAACATCTATGGAGTAAACTGACTGCTTTGGAAAACTCTGTGCTAATGTTTGCTGCTTAAATAGATAGCAGATGCTTCCTCTTGTTTACTAGCAGCAATGCAGGTAACAAACACTGTGAATTCACCACTAATTCCTAACAGATTGTATCTGAAGCTGTGGTTTTCCGCTTGTGGTTCACGGACCTCTGAGACCTTACTAAGTATCTTAATGAAGTCCTTATAAAGTCATTAAGAAAATTTCTTAAGTTTTTAATAGTCTTAAATTCACCACACTGATTTGCGTCTGTGCCTAAACATCTTCAGGAATACAGAAAAGTTGCAAATCACTTTTGCTGCTGAGAGTCTGAAACTAACTAGAAAAGTTATGGTGTCAGACTGATAGTTAAACATGCAGTGAATGCCATTTAACAATAAGTACTAATGGTAGCCACAACTAATCCGTGCAAATTGTTGCAAGCAAAAAGTATGTAGGATAATTGCTTATTCTGGGTCAGTTTAGTAATCAGTTCTCATGGCAAAGTCTGAGAAGTCAGGTGACTAAGTAGCACAGAGGCCCTCAAATACACGTACACTGCACTGAACTGCACCATCTTTAAAGTAAGGAGGAAGGAGCAATCAAGTGGTGGAGGTGTCCACAATATTTTCAAGGAAATTACAAACACTTTTAAGACATCACAAGATTTTTCTCCCAAGTTTTTTTAAAAAAAACTCTTTTGAAGTTTGATTCCCTTGGTTAGGATCTTGATTTTCTTCCCTTGCTGTTGGTTGCTCTTCAATTTTTCAGGAGCCCAGGCATGCCCTGCCTGTAAGGTCACAAAAGGGACAAGAACAAATAGCAAACTCTGGCCATCATATTAAAAACCTGTGTGCTAATAAAATAGCCATGATGAATAAACCAGGAAGAACCGGATGCCTTATTGCCAAAAAAGGTAAGAGATTTAACTGGCACAAGAGAGGCTTTCTTGGAATTCACACAACTGAAGTGCTAATGTAGAAAATGTACAGCTTGTTTGGGAGTGATAGACGGGTAGAGGCCTGTGGTTGTATTTCAGTGGTAACCTAAACTCATCCCAAGCTCAGAAAGTCAGAGCAGAAAGCTCAGTTAGTTTGGGGACATTAATAAGTGAGGAAAATAAAAGTTCTGATACTGTTCAACACCTACTACAGATGACTACACCAGGTATAAAGCAGGTTGAATAAAGATTTTTCCTGAATAGTATCACACACGGCAGAACCTGCAAGAAAGCAGAAAGACCTTACAACCCAATTGCTGCTGAAACACAAGCACCACAGGCCACTAAGCATATCTTTGGTATGAGAGAGGAAGTGGTCATGGCAGACATGGTTTGGGCATGAGACAGGGAGAGAGACTGAGTCCTCTCACTCCGAGAGAGGTCACTGGCACGGTCTGGGTTGATGCAGGCTCCCCAGCCCCTTGCAGGACTGCCCCACACCAGCACCCCAGTCCACACTGCCTCTGCCCTCCTGCTGTCATAGCCGTGGACAGCAAAATCCTCCTCCACACAAGTCTGGAGATCTCAATAGCACAGGTACAGGCACAACAGTGCAGAAGACAGAGAAAAGTCAAGAAAATGTTGATCTTTATGAGCCAGAAGTAGGTTTAACAGGAGCCCCACTGACCTTTCAGTCTGACCTAAATTTGCAGGAAAAAGTGCTTGGGAACAAAGAATCACACATACTATTTGTAAGCACATGAAGATTTTTAGGTCACTTGCCTTTGCAAGAAACTTTGTAAATTCTTGTCAAATAAAGTTAATTTTTGTTCAATAGTACAATAATACACCTTACAAATAAGAAGGAAGCAAGTAAGATATAGCTCCAGTTTTGTATGGTTCCCAATGCTGCTTCACATGGCATATTAATGAAGAGAATGATCTACATGAAACTGTGTGGGACAGGGAAACCATATCAAACAGTACTTGCCAGTAATTCCTCATCAAACTGGAAAGAGGAATCAAAGCATTTGGACACTATCCAGTATTTTTACAGTGTACTGTTCACATTTTGAGTCTTGTGATCAAGACATCCATTTTGAGGCTCTTCTGGGGCCTCAGTGACCATCCTCTCCAGATCATGGTGCTCAGCAGAAATCTTCAAGAAGTGCCTGAGCCCGCAGAGGAGAGCAGAAAGCACTAAAAAACATGAGTGAGAAAGGACCATGTCTGTTGATGAGGATGATGCAACCTGATTTCCGAGTTTTCAGACTGCAGAAAGCTAGAAGGAGCTGCAGGAATAACAGAGAGCAGATTAGATACACAGATGGATATGAAAATTGGAGAAACAGGCTAAGACAAAGGGGAAGCAGTATGCAAAAAGGACATATTGTTGCAAAATACTTCACTTGGGAAGAAATAAGTTAGGAGGATAAGCAGGGGATGGGAGACAGCTGGCCCTGCGGCAGTTCTCACAAAAGGATCTGCAGGCTTAAGGCTGAATATGAGTCAACTTCTTTCTTGCTGTCATAGAAAAGCAACCATTATGTAAAGATTTACTAACAGATGGCACGTAAAAGAAATCTTTTGCTCTCCTCAGCATTGCAAGACCTCCATCATCTGGGCTACGAGACTCATTCCTGACACTGCACTTCAAAAATTCTCAACCAGTTATGAAGAGTCCAGAGGAGAACACCTTAAATAACCCAGAGGTCTACAAAACATGTCCTTCTAAAAAACCCAACTACCTGGGAGCTAGCACTTGCTCAGTTGGAAGGTCTTCAACCTAAGAATTTTGACAGTTGACATTTCCTTGCCCCTCTATAAACACATGAAGTTATATAGGCTTTTTTTTTCATGGAAATGGAGAAGAAAGCAGGGATTTTTAGTCCTCTTGGTTTTACAGTGCATGAAAATACAATTTCAGCATATTTCAAATTCTGAAAAAAATCCACCAAGCATAAAAAGAAACAAAAAATGTACTGGGGGAGAATTGTTTACAGGTGAATTCTCAATCAGGAAGCCTAACCTAAAGCTGAGCAGCTGAGATCAAGAATACCGCTTTATTTACAACAGTCTATAAAAGGACAAAAATTGAAAGCATTAAGATGTTCTTCATATTTTATGAGGAATCATAGAATAAGATCCAGTTTCTTTAATTTTTAAATTATTTTGTCTTAAAACAGATAATCTGCACTTAAAAGATCCTCCCTCCATAGTGATACCTTCATACAACGTATTTCAAGTGGTGTATTTCAAATTCATTTAAACAAAACTTATAGCACCACTACAATATATTTCACTTTTATTGACTTTGTCTACTTGCTCCTTTCAGAGGAATACATATTTAGTTTCAGTCCTCTTTTTTTAAATTCATTTAATATTCTTATTAACAGAATATGTGAGATGATCAACTTGTGGAAATCCACTTATTTAGCTGGAACAGGGCTCTCTGCTGGAACTTTAATAATAATTTAGTTCAGTTCTACACATAATTTGAGGAATTAAGAATCTTAAAATCAATTTTATACCATCCATTATAAAGTGTATATACTGTAAAGTACTATAAAGAACACTTTACACTTTCAAAATTTTTAGAATTAATTTTGCTGAAGTATAGTCTGATTTCTTTTTAAGTTTCTGAGTTAAAAGTTCCAACTGGCTTATACAAAAGGCATTGCCATTAAAATAGTGACAAGTCCTCATTTCATTGCCACCAAAGTACCATATTATCATAAGCTTTCACATACAGAAAGTTTGTAAGTAATGTAAAAGTTCCAACTGAAAACCAAACGTTTTCTGATTTTGGTTCCCTAAAGGCTTTTGGTTTGACACCTAATTTAATTCCCAGAGACTGAGAAGGGAATATTCTGTCGTATTGTGCTCTGGGATCTTAAAGCTCAGCATGTTGCTAACATCCGTGCATCATTGGAAACAGGCTTTGGATGCCCCCAGGCACTTTTTTTCACATCTTGACTGCATTTTCTCAACTGAATTACCCCCACCCATTTGGCAGACAAAAGGCTCAGAGGTATGCTCTAATTCAAAGGCTTTACTTTGTAAGAGAAAGTCACTCTTAATTGAGATTTCATTTCTTGTACCATCCCTAGGGAGTACTAACAGCTTCAGCCACCCAATGAATCATTGAAGTTTTTTTATGTTCTTCCATATGGGTGCCCTGAACAGAAAATTAGATCTAAACCAAGTGAACACATAGGAGCAACATTCAGTTTCTCTTGCCTCTAAAACAATGTCAATAGGTGACTAATTAGAAGATGTAGCAAATGGAAAACAATCTGAATTCAAGCTAAATTCAAGAAGGAAGTTTTCACTAGTATTTAAAGCAGAGAGAAAAAACAATACCCTGCACAACTAACTTTTTATCCACATCCTACTGCTCAAAATTTGTATTTATCACTCTCTTTCTTTTCAATTTAAACATTCTTCATGTTCATATTTATCCACAAATTTTATTCTAAGGGATAAATTAAAAGTATAAACCAATACCTAAATATTACCTGTAATGATAATTAACTGTCTAATTTAATTTCTTACCTTTTGTAATAAGAAAACAGGAAGCAGCAGACCTGTAATGCTTCTATTTCTCAAGTGAAATCAGTTTGAAAGTAACTATTTTCAATCAAATATTCAATGCCAGTAACTACTAAATTCAGCTATAATTAACTATATGATAGATTTCTAAAAAGCATCAATGTAGTCTATAGTTAGAAGATACAATATAGAAATAGATGAAGATGGAGTGATCTCAGTGACTTACCATCTGACACTGATGAAGAGCAACTGCCTTGGTAGGGATTATTAAGTTTATTCTTCTTTACAGCCTAGACTATTCTCCAAAGCATCTGTGCCACTCATTTCTCCATCAACTTCCAGACCCAGAAAGGGCAAAAACCCCATCAGCCATCAAAGCAGTACTTCATACTCCAGATGAAAAACATCAGCAAGCTAAACAATCCCATTCCTGAGGAAGAACCATGTGTCCTAAAAATGCTGGATAACCACTCCTTCAAATATGAAGAAGTACATGGACGGGCACATACCAAGGCTCAGAGGAGCTGAGCCAAGGGCCTTGCTGACTCCCTAGCACTACATTTCAAACAAAGGCAGAGCCACCCAGCTGCAGTTGTCCGGCTGCAGCCCCCCTCCTCCCCCTTTGAAAACACCTTCTTCCTTTCCTGCTAGACATGTGTCACTTCCACCACCACGTGCCTGCTGCTGCTATCACTGACTGCCAGAGCACCGGGGTGGCAGGTCTGCACCTGGAATACACGGGTTCTTTGGCATGAGAAGGGAGCAGCCAGCCCTGCTCCCCAGCAGCACTCCAGCATCACCCTGAGGGTATCCTTCACCCAGAGACTGCAGCCTTGGCCCAGCCCAGGCTGGTCCCTCCACTGCTTCCCCTCCGGACTGGACCAACCCAAGTTCTGCCGGTTATGAAAACGGCTGATAAGGATTGTCCTGCCAATTTGTTGTGGCCCTCTGAATCTTATCTAGGACTAAAAACAGCAGAAGCCTTGTAGCTGCACAAATGAAAGTGAGCTTGGAATGCAGAAAGCAAGCAAACGTGTTGAAAAGTGTGACTTGTACATAGACAGAAAAATTTCTCTTACGCATATGCCCACACGCACTCATGAAAGATTTAAAATGTTAGGCCCTTAGCAAGATCCCTGCATATAATTATCTAAAATATCTTTTTAGCTCTATTTGGAAGCAAACTAAAAAAACCAAAATACTCTATCAAAGACATATCACTACAAGTTCAAAAGGGAAAAAATGAGTCTGAGATGGAGTGTCATATGTAAAGTCCCACCACACTGTTGTAAGTCAGTGATGCTCTCAGACTTCACCCTTTCAGGTAAAAAAATGTCTTGACGTCTTTCTTAGAAGGGCAAAAATGGCATTGTTGTTTTGAAGTACCAGAAGTGGCAGAAAATCGCTTTCTACAGATGTGATGATTTTACATAATTGCCCCACACTCCATTACTTGCATAAGCTCACCTTTGCAACTCAGCAGTTCCTGCATTTGCAAAGCAAAGCTGTGCTCTAGCAGCAGCTCTTTCCAGCTTTTATAGGTGGCCTTTTCATCTTCCAACTATTCAACTATTAAATTGGGCAATTCCTAGAGGGTCTGTTTCTGCTACACTCCTATGAGGACAAAGAGGGCCTGACCTCAGTATTATAGGACAAACAGCACAGGATAGAACTGCACAACATCCCGACCCCACCAGCCATCCCTGCTGCTGTGCAAAGAGGAATGAGGGCCGAGATTAGGTGAGATGCATACTACAAACAGCCACCATCCTCACAGTCCAGGATAGGGATTTACACTACATTCACACTCAATGGCAATGACCCTGTGGCCAAAGTGAGCAGGAGCACAATGCCAACCGTCCATAGGAGGCAAGAGGCAGAAGCATCAGGGAAAGGACAGCGTGTGGGATGAGGGTGCAGGAGGGCTGGGGGCGAGCCCAACAGCTGAGGGTCCCTGGCAGAAACAAAATGGGAAGGAGGCAGGAAACAAGCTGTTGCCTCTTCTCAGGGCTTCATTTCAAGTCTTGAGAATCTCCTGTTTTCATTAAAAGAAAAGGAAAGAAACCCCCCTTGTTTACTCCTTCTGATATCAGAGAAAAAAGATTAAAGTGAGCTAACTTTAAATTCTTCCATATGCTTCCACAGGGTTTAAAATTTAGAAAGTAAATCTGATGACTTTACCAATCTATTTTTAACCTTATGATTCAGTCTGATTCAAGTATTCAAATGTTTGTATATAGTCACAAAGGGACTAAATCCTTCTTAACAAGACTTCCATATGCTTCTTATGTTTGTGATTTTTATAAATGTTTAATAACAAGTATCCAATTAGAAATGAGTGTGCATTCACAAACCTGGTACAACTACCCCACACTAGGAAATCTATAGCATAAAAGGGACAAAAAGAATAGCATGCACTGCACTCTGTCTTATTTGTATGGCAATGTCAGACAGAGACAATTTTCGATTTTCAAGCTGATCGATTTCCCCACTGAAAGAAAAGCTTTACAACCTCTGCTAAACAACATCAGAAAGAAAAGGCTTAAGCTTCCAAATTTTAAATACGAGTAGGAAGTAAGCCAGTGAATTACCTTTAGCTAGTTCTCCCACCTTATATTCATTGAAAATAAAAATGCATAATTTATTTCCTGAGGAAATTGTATTGCCATCAGTCTCGTGTAGTGCACTGCTGAGGACAGTCTCGCTGCATGTGCTACCTCTACTATGCATCAGACAATAAAGACTTGGGGAGAAAGGAACTGAACTTCTCCCAGGGCATACAAGAAGTTCTTGCAGCTGACCATGGTGTCCCCATGCCAGCAGTCCTGTGTATATCCTGTGTCCTCCCCGTGTGGACTTCTCTAATGCCTCCAGGTACCTGGGTCTGTGAGCATAAGGCTTTAAGTCATGTGTGACCCTTTTCCTCCTGTTGTGTCTCCATCCTTTGACCCTCACTGGTTGCCACAGTCTGCTCTAGATAAAATATTTGTGTGTTCCTGTATATTCCCCCTCCACATTTCCTAACCAGGACATTTTAATGCCCTCTTGCAGCAGAAAATGCATCTGCTCCCATTTGTCTTTCTTGCTGGATGCCTTTGTGAGCTTGCTTCCTCATTTTTCCATGTCTCTCAGTCAAAGACTTTTTAACTGCATCTGCCTTGCCTACCAGAATGCCTCATGCCTCCTCCTCCTCCTTCTCTCAGGCACCCCTCTTCTCCTTGCTGCTCGTCCACTCCATTTTCCCACCTCCTGCTGCAAGAGGGAGGCAACAGGCATTCCTGGGCATCCAGGCACTGACCTCACAAACTGTATCAAGAGACTGAGGGGGGAAGATGTTTGCTGGTTGCCATTAATGGATATGAGTCTCAGTCATTTATTCATTTATCTGCCTGTAAAGTTATTCTGTTACCTATTACCTGTCAATAATGGAGAGGCATTCTGTGGTCCCCCTTAATTAATCCACTGTCAGTTTGTTAGCCTCAGGCCAAATCCCTCAATTATTTAAGACCATGAACTGAGTTTGTCATGCAATGTTTATGCCTTTAAACAAAATCTATGCATTGTTTATGCATTTAAACATAAACATAAATGCATTAAATGTTAAATGCATTTAAACAATCCTGCAATGTTTAAATGCTACAGATGTGTAAACAGAAATGGTGTCTAGTGGAATGAAAGACCTTCCAGGCTGCTCAGTTAAATTGAGGTTTACACACAGTCTTGAAAAGTAGAATAAGGATTTATGCCACGTGTCTCCCTAGAAAATCAGAAGTGTAGAGATAAAACCAGTAATGGTATGGAATAACTCAAATTATGTTTTTCACACAAACAATCATTAACTAACAATTTTTAAACACAGAGCAATTTTCTACCTAGTCTTCCTGATGTAGTCTTTCCTGAAGCAGGATCAGGATTGCTAATTTGATTATGTTAACAGTGAATCTCATTTCAGTGATGATGGTTTTATTGCTTTTCCCTTGCTATGGCTGCCCAGAGCTGAAAACAATCAGTGTAAGGAGAATGTGAGGGGTTTCAACAGACTCCCCCTCAACTGTGCCACAGGCAGGGCTTCTCTGCAGCCATACCTCCCCCAGCCAAGGGAATGAATGCTCCAGAAGACTTCTTTGGCTAGGTAAGGAGGTTACCATGAAGATAAGACAAAATTCTTACTCCTTGGCAGGGAGTTTGTGTGCTTTCAAGTGTGTGTAACTCCACATTCTTTTGATCCATTTTTGTGAAACATCCCCATCCCTGGTACTTCAGCAAGCTGAAGGACTGCTTTTCAGGCATAGCCAGCCTCTGCTGGAGTAAGGAAGAAAAAGCTATCTCCCAGAATCCATCTTGGCTTTTCTGTGTCCAGCAGACAGTATGGATTTCCAGTCCAAATGACCAGAAAGGGCTCAAAATTAATCTAATGCAAATTTTTTGAAGCTCTACTGAGTTAGGGTTGCAACAAACTGCTGTCTGAAATCCCTGACAGCTTCATGCACCTTTCCAGCAGCCTTCTGGCCATGGGCTCCTGCCAAAAGCCACTGCCTGGCAGGGACAGTCAGGGTAGAATCCAGCCTGGCAGCCTGTCACAGACAGGGCTGCCTGCTAGAGTGCCCAGGAGCAGCAGTGTGCATCCCTGCCTCACCTAGGGATGAAAAGGAGATGGCATTAATACTCAGATGCTACTCTGTATGACTGCAAGCCACATCAGCCAGCTAAGGAAAACTCTGTACATTGAGTGATCAATGAGTAAGACTTGGTAAGTGATTGGTTATGGATTCCTGACTATTGGTCTACATAACATTCCTGGGTGAATCAATCACACCAGCATGTCAGACTTTAAGGCCCGACTGCTTTTGGAATACAGCTGGGTTCAGGGACCAGGTTACAAAATGGTTCCAATTTGTAGTGCCAACAGAACCTTAAGAATATCCTATAGGCAAGCACAAGCCCCAGGCTGTCTGATTTGTATTATTCCTTGTTCTGCTTTCTCTTTCTTTTTAAATAAGGAACAATACAAAGAATGACAACTCAAATTCCGAGTCATGCTGTCAGGAAGAATAATAGACCTATTCTGTACAAAAATGCCTGTATTGTTGGTTTGTTTACTTCATCTGTTGCATGGCCATGCTGCAGTCAGAGCTCTGGAGACAAAGCCCCAGCTCTGAGCCTGTTTCTGGGTGCTGGGCAGGGAGATCTTTTCCCTCTCCTGCTTTTACCAGGGTGGCAGAAGCAGTGCACTCCACCCACCCCCATAAGCAACACTGAGGGCAGGAGCTGTGAGATAAATCGGAGACAGTCAGGCTTCCCATTCAATCCAGCCCTGCTACTAAGATCCAGTATCTCAGTGGCACACGGGGATTTATAGGCAAAAGCCTATAAAATGCATTAAATACTGGTGCATGCAAGGGAGTTATGCATGGCTAGTACAGCTCTGCACATCTGTGAAGAGGGTTCAAAGCTCAGTGTCTTTCACTGGAAAGGCGTCTCCAGATCTATACTCTGTTTCATGTCACCCCAGTAATGACTAATACACTGTCGGAACATCTCTATTAGACTGATGACAAGGAAGGGGTTTTAGAGAGTCCCAATTCAAATAAATAACTTGACCAAAATAGTCTGTTCCCACACAGCTATACCAGCCACATTCTGCTAGAAACCTTCTCAAGAAAAAAACAGAGAATTACAGTACTACATGAAATCTAAACAAGGAACAAAGTAAGAAAACAAAGACAATGGGTAAAGGAAGGAGTAGATTGCACAACCTACAAAGAAAGACTCAGCATGGTGGAGTGACATGCATATTAATGATTGTCAGTTTTTGTGGGATCTCATCTCTTTCTATATCTATTTTTAAGCAGTTTTCTCAGTTTCTGGAATGATAGTTAAATAAAGAAAAAGTTCCAGTTGTGGGTTACCAAACTACAAGAAAAATAATTATAACTGACTGTCAAGTTAAAGCCCAGAAGGGAGAAAGCAATTTCTGAATCTCGGAACAGCCTATAGAAGAAACAATCCTGCTACTTTATTCCAGCAATTTTTAAAGAAGACATTCCCATTCTATTTAAGCAATCTAAGTTTCTTAAAGAAATAGTGTCATAGCAGGCCATTTTGACCAAAACAGGAATATGTCCATTTTCATAATCAGTTTCTTGAATTGCCAAGAAAGTCTAAATCTCAGCCTCAACCCCCCAAGCACACCCGCCACCCAGCTCCGAAGAATCAGCTGTGCTGATGCCACATTTGTGATACAACGTGTCAACAGAGTGGATGGAGATGATCGCTGCAACACAGCCTAACACAGAGGAGCTGTAAACAAGGCAGGGATCCAAAACAAAAACACGAAATATTTTGATGGTAAATTCGATTTAGTTGAGCCAGCTTCATGCAATGTTAATTTAATTCAGTGTTATAAAAATATGCCCCCATGTGAAGTATTTTCAAATGCCTGCAACTGTGTTAGTGTGAAAAATTCTTTAACTCATCCAGTTCATTCCAGACGATGTTTCCTGCCAGCTACATTCACCACAAATGCTGTCTGGTAAATAGCAGCTGCAAAGGAAGGATAAGGATGCCAGGGTACACTTCAGTAAACACTCCTTCTCAGTGGCTCACTATATCCTGGGCCAAGCAAGCTAATATACATTCACAGCCACGTGCAAAAATCCTCAAACTTGCTTTCGCAGCTTCCCGAAGGTGAGGACAGTGGATGAAGGGCATGCCCGCACTGAGCGCTGCCTTTGTGGGAAGGAGCTTTGCGGGAAGCGAGGCGCAGCCCCCGGGCCGGCCGGGCGCTTTCCCGGCTGCGGCTGCGGCTCCGTGTGGAGCAGCACGTGCTTGCGGGCACGCTTCCCTGCCACCATTCCCGGCCTCCTCGGGCTCTGCCCTGCCTTCTCACTGGCAGCACTGAAGCGCTCAGGTATTAAACCCTAGCTGTTCTCATGCCTCTTCTTGTTTGCTCGCCTAGCCCGTCTTGTTTTCTGAAGCCAACACCTTTCCCCACAGGCTGCCAGGCAGCAGGGAGGAAATGGAGGCGCGGGCAGTGCCGTGCCACAGCCAGGCCGGCTCAGCACATACCCCTTGGCAGCGCCATAAAGGCACCTGCGAAGGATGAGGCTGCTGTTGAGCAACACTTCCCCGAGATCCTGCCCAGAAGAGGCTCCCCAGGGAGAATGGCTGGAGCCGGGCAAGCCGTGATGACCGGTCTGGGAGACTACTGCAGGCGCCAAAAGCCAGAGGGAGAGACAGGGTTTCCAGGAGCCACACCTGCGGGGATAAACACACATGCAGGGCAGGCAGCTCTCCCCGGGGACGGGATTGCTGCCTGCTGGCGTCACTGCCGCTCCACAAGGAGTTATCGGTCTCGCAGAGGCACTAAGGAAACTGCCGGTGTGAATGGCCCTAATCTGCTGCTTCTGCAGCCCCTGATAACCCGGGCAGCGGCTGGGCTAACAGGACGCTTGTCCAGCGCCTCAAGGAGTTGAGGGGAAGCTGCTTTTCATCAGTAACGAGGATGCAAAAGAGCAGGGTCTATCTATAAGCCGATGCCAAGTTATTCTAGAGCTAGAGTGACCAAGGACCCTGTAGAGCACTCACTTAAGAGTACAAGTACAATCCCCTCCCAGTGATTTTAGCTGACCCCGATTTATACAGGAGCCAGCTGAGGGGATGCTAACAGACCTGCAGGGCTATCCAGGAGCTCATTCATCCCACATTGCTACTGACTGTATGCTGCTGAAACCTCCTCTGCCTTCTCCCTGGTCTCTCCAGTTATACAATTGTTTCCCAATTGGTTTGTGCCAATTGTTCCCAATTTTGTGCAAATTGTTCCCAATTTGCTTGTCAATTTGTTTGATTAACCAGGCACTGAGAATGTTAGGAAAACTTGCCTGCAAAGAGAAGAGACAGAAAAGGTAAAGAGAAATATCATCATCGGAAAGTTGTATGACAGTTTCTGTCACACAGAAGGAGCCAGGCTGGAGTGGCTGAAAGGCCTGGTCTGTTACAGTAACAGAGGAATAAAAAGAAATTTAAAAAATTAAAAAAAAAAAGAAAAATTAAAAAGAATTAAAATTCTGTTGCTGTTTTCTTCCTCTTCTCCCATCTCTCCCCTCTTCCCCCATAAAAAAAATGAGGGGACAAAAAGCAGACAGATCAGCAGCACTTCTAGAACTCCAAGGGAAAAGAGCACACCTAACCTCCTCACAGCATGCCTATAACCAAATGAACTAGACAGGGGAAGAACAAATGGCAAAATTTGACTATCCCAACTTGACAGACTTTTGCTTCAGAAAACCTTGGTACATCAAACTTAATGTTGAGTAAACTTTAGCTCCACCCTCCCAGCAGTAGTCTTGGAAAATAAATGGGAGGTGTCAAAATGAGACCCTGTGATTGCTAGTGCAGCATCAGTGCCTGTTTGGGCTGAGGAATCCTGGTCATCAGTATTGCACTCCATTAATTAAACCACCTAGACTCATACTAAAGAAACACATGCTCCATGGCTGAGAACTTTTTAGCAGTGATAGCCATAGTCATCCCTGGCACTGCTTGAATAGTACCTGACAGACACTTTAAAAGCAATTGACAGCAGCCCTGGAAATAAGAGCAAACTTTCCCACATACAGCAAAACAAGGTTCTCATTGATAGGTACCAGGGGAAAGGAGAGAGGAAAATGTGATGATATCATCACATAAAATCAAATTACTTCTATGCTGTAAAACTTTCCAAATTTTTTTTCTCTCTTTTTAGCCACCTCTCATATTTTAGGTTGAGATGGTTTAACCTAGTAAGGATCCCATTTCTAGCCTGTCACCTTTTCCATAGTTTACTAACATTTATTACCTAAAATGTAAAAGTTCAAACAGATCAAAACAAAGAAAACACAGATCAGGAGAGCAGAACACAACTGAGAATGTGGGAGGAAAACAGTCCTGTGAGAAGCTGCTTCAGCACTAGACAAATCAAATCCCCTCTCCCTGGATACAAAGACATAACTCTTATTTATGTGAATGGGAAACATGCTCATGCACTGAGGGGGGAATAACTTCCATAGATCAGCAGAATGACTGAACTGGAGATAGCTAAAACCAGACTACATGTGCAATGAATGTGAAAATAATTTCAGCCATCTGGGCTATGTAATTTTTCACAGCTGCTTTTGGAGCTGGATGTACTGTGTTACCTCTCTTTTCCCTGACATTTCTTCAATGTTTGCAAATTGCTTTCTGTGACCTGTAGGACAGGACTCCATAAAAATTTTGTTTGTTCCTTTCTGCCATCATCCCAAGTGTTCAAACAGACCTCTGTGACCAGTTTTCCTTCCAGAAGGATTCTGCAAAATACTCTGCTCAGTTGTATGCAGACACCTGGCAGGTCTTCAGTAATGTGTTCACACTGACTGCGTACTACCACCTCCAGAGACATCTTCAAAACCCTCAAACTGCAAAGAACTTAACTCATCATGTAAAAAGCTTTTTCCTGGGTCTCTAAAAAATACACACCCACCAACTCAGTAATATATAGGGATGCTGCTCTCTGTTGCTGTAGCTACCAACATTAACAACCTCCTCTTCCGCAGAAGACCACCATGAAAACAAAACAAGAAGTTCTTAGTACTTTTCATTCAGCTGTCTCAGGGCATTTTTTAAGTCTGAGGCATTAAAAATAGAGAAAACATGCTAGACTTCATGAGCTACTGGTGTTTTAGAGTTTGTTAGCTGGATTTTAACCAACTGAATTTAGCTGGGGTTTTTTTAGCTGGGTTTTTTTTCATTCCTATTGTGACTCTTGTGCAGAATATCAGGTTGTCACACAATGTGCTAACTCTGGTTCTAGGGCACATAGTACTAAACAAAATAAAACCTAGCTATTTGGCATAAACACCAAATCTGTCCAAAGTTACATTTCTGGTTATAATTTGAAGTATTTCTGAAGGATAACTTTTTTGTTCTTGCAGGCATTACTCCTGACTAGGAATGGTCTGTCCCCTGAATCCAGCATAAACAGAAGTCTGGCATACATGCCAGAGTACACGTTATTTTGCAGGCTAATTGAGTAACCATGCACCCAAGTCTGATACAGGACACATCTATGCTGCCAGTTGATCTGGATCTGGTGTTGTACAGACCTGATCTTAATGGCATGGAAAGTAGGATGGATGTTTGTGGGACTTCAGTGCTTGCACCACTCATTCCAAAGGTCACTTTAATTTACCTCTGGAAGCTGCTTTTTTAGAGACACAAAGCTACTTCTGAATGGTATCCAACAACATAATGTTGAACAACCAGCATGGTCCATAGCATTGAGAACAGCCCCTACAAAAATAACAGATCAGAGCTAGTCTCATATTTGTGTGCGGTGGCCTCCCAGGTTTGTACAGGTTCTTCATATACACTGAAAGCAGTTGGCAATCTAGACCTGTGCTTTTGGACTTCATGCAGCTGAGACTGTGATTCTTGGAGCATTTCTCTGATGGCAAAGATAGTTTAAACAGTCTTGAATCTCCTTCTTTGGGATCTGGTGCCCATCCCACTTCCCTCCCTGGGCTCTGCCAAAGCCAACTATTTACACAGCTGTGTGGTAAAATGTTTCAAGGAGCTGATCTGGGCGGGGAGAAAAGGAACCTGAAAAAAAATTTTTTCCATACCTGATCACTTCAGTTCTGTGATCAGGTACAACAGGAAGCCACACGAACACTTTTGTTGGCAGAGCCTGGGGTGGGCAAGAGCAAAGAAAGAAGGCTGCTCTATGGGAGGGGTTACTCAAACAGTGCTGCTCCTTGATGTGGAGCCACAGTCAAAGCCCTCTCCTATGTCCCTGAGAAGTAGCATTTATGGACACAGTTCAGGTATTCATTAGTAATAGCTTGGCCCCCCTTTTTAAACTTTCTCTCCTTCTCATGGCAGTGGGTGGGGAAACAGGCTCATGCAGTTCTGCTAGAATGAAGATAAAACCTTGTAAAGCTAAATAAAGCTGGGCACGATTTTTTATAAGCTTGGTAATAGTGCCCTGTGGAAACAGGCCATGATTATGACCATGGCAGTCTCTAACTGCATCTTTATGTGGCGTCCCAGGTCTGCCACACAGATATTTTTGCAGGTCTTTGAAGCGAGAATGATCACTGTTTTTAAGACTAAGCATTTTTATATCTTCTGGACTGCAGCCATCAATGAGACAAAACTAGGTAAGCATTTTATAGAAATCTGCAGGCAGCCAAAGAAGTTAAGTCTTACTCTGTGACCTGTCACAGTTTCTATTGATCTGAGTACACAAAACCAACTACACCTAGCAGGCAAACCTGATTCATTGTATTCCCTCACCTTATTTCAGAAAACTGTTTGTGTCTACTTGTGTACAGAAAAACTAGAGGCTGCCCACAAAAAAACCCCTCTTTTTCTCAACTCCAAAACTTCAACTTCCAAATCACTTTTGAAATAACAAAAGCTTATTAGGAATAAGTCTGTGACTCCTGAGTTTAGCCAAGCTCTGAGAAGTGTAATTTCAAGTCTCCTCTGCCACAGGGAATACTGCTGGTTAAAACTTACCAGTATCTCCCTGAAGAAAGGTTCCTGACTCAATGAAAGGAACTGCTAAAGGGACAGGTTGCTTTTCTTGTACAGTGTCAGAGGCCAGAAGACCAAGTACAGTTGAAACCCAAGCAGCAAAAAGAAAAGGTGGAAGTCTGAATTTCCATTCAGGGATATGGAAACACACTTTTACCTAAAGGAAGCAAAAGGTGTTGGACAGTCCAAACATTTTACAGCTAATTGAATCAGCTGCTCTCACCCTTTGCAATGTGCATCAGTTTTGCAGGTTGGACCTGAAAGACCTGGGAGGAGGAAGGCAGCAAAGATACAGACCCAAATGTGACAAAAAAAATCTTCCAAGACGTACACTTACAGTTGTTTCAAACCTGTAAAGCAGCAATACCATATAAAACCAAAAACTAAAAACCTCATTTCCATCTACCTCAGTTCACAAACAGAAAACAAATAACAAGCACTACAAGCCCCAGCTGGACCACTTTGTTTCTGGATTAAAAAAAAAAAAAAAAAAATCATAAACATGCAAGCACAACACACAGACAACTCATCGCTCTTCATGTTGGCTGTCTTCTTATTTGAAAATAAAATAGTTTTCTCTACATAAACCATCACTTCTACAACAATCTGTTGTTTGTAAAAAGTAAGAGACTCTTGGAAGTGTGCAGGACCTGGGCAGAAGAGGATGACTCTGAGATACTTCATTTAACGTGGGTGTGCAAAGGGGCATTTCACAGCCCTTGCAGCAGCACAACCCCCTGGTCTGCAGATGGTGAGTGAAGGCAGCATCACTTTTGGCTGCGCAGGGCCCCCTGGAGCACGGGTTCAGAACTGGGACAGCCGAATAGCGCTGCCCCGGGGATTCCAGCTCCCTGCTGCTGGCCTGTAATTCCTGCACTCGTTCACACCAACACAGTTTCATGAAGTATTCTGCTGGATTTTAGAAATTGCCTTGCTCACCCACACCACTCACTGCATTGGACCTGCATTTTAAGATTTATTTTTTGGCCTTGTTTTGGTCCTAGCACACAGATATGACCTGAACAATGTCATCTTCTCAATTAAATCTTACTGGCTTAGTATTTAAAGTTCGAATTTTTTCATTTTTGTAAACACCACCACCACCTGATTTTCAAAGCTATTTTAAACGAGCAGGAGAATGCTGCATATCACTTTTAACATGCATTTAGTGTTATCTGCAAGTGCCTGGTCCCCCAGTGACTTCATCTGTTCCCATCTCACTTGGCAAAAGAGGTTTTGCATAGCTGTGGTGAATTGGCATTTATTGGTTTATATGCTACTTTCTGAAGCTAGCAAGGACTGGGTGGTCTGCAATGCATTTGCCCTAAATTGTGGACATCCCACTCTCAAATATTGTAGCTTGCATTCTCCAGTGTCCTACAGTAGCTTAAATTACTGTATAAATGGCAGATTTCAGGGCTCTTTTTCTGTTTGGAGTTTTCTACCTCCAGAGTATATGTTTTCAGATGTTTCTTTGCAACAGCAATGGCTGAATTTTACCACTGATGCAACTACTCATTTGTTTTATTTAAACGAAAGTTCTTTCCCATATAATCACTGTATCCAGCAACTAGGGATTAGTAAAAATACCAAATATCATGAGAAATGTAATAAACCAAAAAGAGACAACCATATTCACCACTTGTTCTACACTCCCACTACTGCTCTTGCCAGTGGATCTAGGCCAACAGTTTAGATAATGGAAAACATTTGCAAAGAGGTCTTCATGCATGAAGAACACTTAACATTTCATATAATGGAATTCAGCAATATTTTCCTGACAGTGTGGGGCACTGCTTCTCCAGTGAAGTTTGCTCTGAGTGCTTGCAAAACCTTCTGCGACTGACAGAAGAACTGCTGGCTTAGGCAACTACTGCAGTAGCCAGGTTAGTCCATTGTATTTTTGCAAAACAGAAAGGAACAACTGTTCCAAAGGGGACTTTTTTTTTTCCCCTTAGGGATGTAATTTCCAGTCCCCAAAGAATAAACAGAGGTATCAGCCATTGCAGAAAGAAAGCATGTTTTTTTCCCCCGGTATTCTTTGCAGAATGCCTTTATAAAACTATCTTACCAGATGAACTTCAACATGCAAAGAATAGTAAATAATGATGCATTCCAGGTGAAAGGGGAAAGCTATATTTTTTTTTAAAGCGAGACTCAGAAACACATCAGTCAAGATGTAAATTACTCTGTGGAATAATTACTGGCTTGAGAGTGGGCAAATACCTTTGCCGTACTTACATATCTTATACTTGAATCAAAGTGCAGCCTGAGCTGCAAGCTTCCTGTGTTTGGAGGTCTAATAAGAAAGGACAGTAAATGAACTGTAGGGACCAGGAAACGCTTTGATCCACACTAAAGCAAACGTGCACTGCAGAGACCGCTAATGCATGTAAAGATTTTGTTGTTTCTCATTTGCTAACGATGTTAACTGTTAGCAGGTGTCTAATATGATTAAGGTGAGTGACAAAGGGGTGAGAATTCAAGTCAGATTAGGAAAAAGGAGAGGTTACAGACTACTTAGGTAAATTGCACTTTTTTCAAACAGTCTAGTTCAGGTTGAAATTTACCCTAAGGAAGCCAGAGAATTACCTGAAGCAATCTTGATGTTATTAACACTGCAGCGGATCCTCCTGAGGGGAGGCTAACATTGAACAGCCTGTGAAAAGGCAAACACGGTGCTTCATTTTGGTCCCTTCACTTTAGACAGAACTTTATTATCTTTCTGTTATAAACTTTAAAATGTCACCAGTAATTCCTTTGAAAGCTCTCAAATTTAAATTCTTTTCGAGTTTGACAGCCTGAAAAAGATTATATCCCTTGCAGACCAGAGAAATTTTGGGTTTCTCGAAGCAGTAATTGCAATGATGCTCACAATAATGGTAAAAGACAGAATAAATGCAACAGCTTCTACATGCACGCGCAAATGTACATATATACTGAATTTTAAAACTTGGTATACTGCCAAGCAAACAGAGATCAAAATTACAAGACTGTTGAAACACTGCAGAATGAAACAGAGTGTATAATTCTCACCTGAGTTCTTGACACTTATTTGTCCTTTATGTCATGTGGTCTATAACTGAATACATTAAGAAAGCCTTTCTGATAGCCGCCTCTAAGGTACTAACCTGCTTTCAAATCATTTGGCATTGCTGCTAACTAATTAAAACATATAGAGTATCAATCAATACACATCACCTCTTTCCCTTTAGAATGCTCATATGACAGGAATCCTTCAAAAATTATAAATAAAATAACTCCTGAATCATGTCTATTCCTGAAGTTAATGCATGAAAAAATAAGCACACAGACTATATCTGGGAATAAAATAAATTCTTTTCCCATTGAAAATGAGGATTTTTTTTTTTCTTCTGAAAAATGCTTTGATAATGAAAGCACTATGCAAGATATGGATATGCACGAAAGTTTTGGTGATATGGTCAGCAATGAATCATGATCGGGTTTATTATTCTTGTTCTTCTCTGCTACATTTGCCAGTCAAAACTAGAAAGCTACTCTTAAC
Source organism: Buphagus erythrorhynchus (assembly GCA_013400855.1). Lineage (NCBI taxonomy): Eukaryota > Metazoa > Chordata > Aves > Passeriformes > Sturnidae > Buphagus > Buphagus erythrorhynchus. Next base: position 13,839 of record VZTT01037471.1, on the reverse strand, counting down.
ATTGAAATTCAGCTTTTTGAAAAGTTGAAAGAATGCATGTTGTTAGTAATGGCAATGTGGAAAGATCCTCGTCTCTGGGGATGGTTACAAATAGAATTAAACATCATTCTTTAGCCACTCTAATGGTGGTTCAACACACATGAAAGAAAAATTCCCTTAACCAGCCAACCAACTAAATAAGAAAAAAAAGGCCCATAGTGGTGGACAAAACCTGGGTCTTATAGCTGGATATCCTGCAATGGTTCCATGTGTAGTATAGACACCCATACATGGCTCATGTTACTTTGTTTTGCTGAAAAATAAACTGATGTCTTGTTCTGACAAGATGCTGGAAAGTGATGTGGTGTCAATCCAACACGACAATTATTCATGTATTTAAGAATAAAAATGTGGGTCGTCTCAATTCAACTATTTATCTTTTTACAATTAAATGCATTTTTAAATGTCATATCCTGCAACACTGGGCTCTAGTTTTGTTAGATGAAGAAAAAAGAGTCACTTGAGTATATTGTGTAACCTTCTGAGCCAATTACTGGTGGATTTATCATGCAGACTTATCAGAGCTTGCAACACCACTGTGCCCTGGGCAGGGCTGGTGCAGCCAAATCACTACCACTAAATTTATGTGAAGTTGATGTATTTTTCAACAAAAAAAAGCTCCATTATCTAATCTAATAGGTGGCAAATACAGATTTCTCAGGGAGAAGGTAAGGATTTTCTTTGATCTAACAGATACTCGGTAACACCCAGTTAGTGTGATGGCACAACAACCACATCCCTGCATTGTTCTGTGTTTCTCCCCTAATCTATATGGCACCTTCCTTGGGTCTATTAAGGAAAACATATTTTATGTTAATGATTTGTATCTAAAAATTCATTAAAACAATACTGCCACTTCTGGTTATTTTTCTGCTGACTATTTCTCCTGCTCTCTGATTATAGAATAAAGGTAACTAATGCCTGATAATAATCTGCAAAGCATACAAGGTCAGGAGTAACTTGTGAAATTCTTGAGATATTGCTAACATTTTTAAGTCAAATTCTGTGAATACCAGGTAATCTTACAAACACACACAAACTAGGTAACTGTACAGAAAAAACAAAGTAAATGCAGAGAGGTTATTTTTTTCCTCACACATGTCATGTTTCTTCTGTAACACCATACAAATAAGCTTAAATTGGTAACAGTGCAGTACATCTTCTTAAAAAACCCAGCTTGTGCACTAGTAAAACATTTAAGCAAGAGTTTCCTTCCTTTTACATAAATAGTGCAGAAAGACGTATCTGAGCACAAAGAGCACATCCCAATCTCAGCCCCAGGACAGTGCTGTCTCTCTGTGCTCCTCTGCCACCACAAGACTGGCAGCAGCATGGCCAGTGAGTGAAAAACAAGGAATGTGTCTTTAACTTTGATGAAAAATTATTTGAAGTACAGGATCTGCATTTTCAGAGATGAAAGAGCTATCTATCAATCTACATCCTTAACTGACCCTTGACATCCCATTGATCAAATGGTTTGAGATACTGGTATTCTATTAATTCTATCAATCAACAGTTTTGATATTTCAGTGTTAGGTGAAGCCAAATAAGCCACCAAAGAAACCCAAATAAAAAATCTGGCTGATTCTAAGGCAAAGACAGTCCCATGGTACTCTGCAGTCATGTCTGGCATACACAAAAGACTGACATAATTTAAGAAATGCTGGCAGGTTCTCAAAACAAAACAAGATTTTGGATGATCTAAAGAACACATCACCTCCTGGCCAATGCATCATTACTTCAGTAATGAGAATCTTGTGTAACATAAATTTTCTTAACACCATCACAATATTTATGATCAATGGACTTTGGAAAAATAAAGTGGTAGCTGAGTAGATCAGATTTTTCTCACACTTTTCCAACAGCTCTAAAAGAAAGGAAGAAAATCTCCCAGTGGCTATTGTTCCAGCTTTCCAAAATCTTTTTAGCTTTCATTATTTCTCTTATAATGAATCAACAAAAATCCTTTTTTCCACTTTTGTCAGCAATTTGGCTCCTTATCCTTCACATGGTTTTAGTCACTGGATGTAACTCACACCTCCTGCATAGAGTCAATCTTTGATTCACAGCCTCATTTCCTTAAAAATTAGGCTTATTGCCTCCCACGGTCTTGTCCTGTCCCAAGAAGGCCATCCAAAAGCAATCAACAAAGTGGTTGTCCCATTTGTGCTAACCACTTTTTGAACTCAACATACATCTAGATGATTCAATTATAATTTCTGTCACTGTTGTCCCAGATGCCAAGAACAGACTTCATTTCACATGAAAATGCCAAAACAATGGACTAAAATAGCAAAACGGTGTAACTTTACTCTTTGACTTTTTTAAAGGGAGGTGAAACAGTCAAGGGCAAATTCAAAGTGAATGACTTGCTACAGCAGAATTCTCTGTGCTTTACTCTGTCACCTCTGGCATAAGCTGGTCCTTAAATACATCCTAATTGGATAATGATTACAGTATGCCTTATATAGATTTTAAATTTTGAGATACTGATATATTGCATGTTAATTTGCTAAAATGATGCTTCCGTTAATGGAAAAAAGTTAGGTCAATCACACTTAATGTTTAAAATGAGAAAAGGCTATGGAAAACCTATCTTTCTAAAGGATTTTTACATACAATTTGGTGGTTATCAAGAAGTCCTAACTACTGCATTCTCCTTGCACCTTGAGAGAGCTAAAAATGCTCATGACGTAAGTAATTTTTTGGTTTGTACCCAAATAAGCTCAATTCTAAGAATTGTATTATATTAATTAAAAATATGTTGGCTCTACAGAGTTGTAGTCTCTTGCACAGTGAGAGCAAATCTAAAATACATTTTAGACCTTGATAGGATGTTTTCAAGGCACCAGACTAGATCTGTCAGGCCATGTTTTCAGCTGGAGGAAGAAGCAGTGATGACCATGTAACTGGCTGAACATCCATCGCTTTCATGGGCGAGGCTGAAGCAGTCCCTGATGCTCTGCAGCAATATTTCCTTGTTACCTGCATAGTCCACTCTTTAAGCACATTATTCCTATCTTACTCTCTAACCAACAGCATGAGGTATTTTTAAAGAACAAAACATGTATTTTGTATATCGCTGTTACTCAAAGGAAGTTAATTGCTTATAATTTAATTGTATTTTATTTGAAAATGTACTTCCCAGCTAACTCATTTCTAGCATATCAGTGATACTGAGGTAATGCTCTTTAATGCAGATCTGTTTTCAGTTCAGGACAGATGCAGATTTATTTTTTTTTTCAGCCATAGGGATAATCAAATTACTCTTAGCACAGTGCATAAAACAAAGGAATTGACTCCCATGCAAGGGTTACTTAAAATTCTGTCAAATTGTCAGCAAGGATGTGGAAAAATTAAAACTTATATAACTAGCTAATATTAAAGAAAAAAGATGGGGTTTGCAATGCGTTCTCTTAAAAAATAAAATGTTACACACTGCCATTAGGTGCCAGACACATTGTACATTTTAAACATATTCTAACCAGATCCTTTGATTCTGCTGTAGTGTAGTTGAAAGGCAAGACATTCCAGAGGCAACACTGGTCTTGCAACCCGAGTCCTATTTTCAAAATGGATTTGAATACTTCCAGTTTTGAAAATCAGGAATGGACCTCCAAAGGCTCTGGAATACTGTTCAGTTAGGTTTCTCTCAAGCTTGAATAAAAACCAAAACTCCCAAATGGGACTCCAAAACTCCCATTTGTGAAAGATGATATATTTAAAAATGCCCTTGCAGTAATGGATATAGAAATACTGTCATATTTCCAAAGGAACACCCTTATGGGCTTTCTGCCTTCCTTCTCTATAGCACAAGTCAGCCTCATGGTACAATATGTGCAAGAAAAAAAGGTTTTGCAGAAAATTATCAGAATTTCTGAAAGTTTGCATGATATTTTGATTTTTTAAGAGTAAAATAGACAAATCATTAATAACATGTATACACTGAAAAAGGTTCCAGAAAAAGGAATATAAAATTAGAGATGGGTCTATGTCTCTTCCTCTAATAGGTAAAACCCCTGCATTTTAAAACCAGTCATTTGACTTTCCATACTTAAAAATAAAACAATGAATATATTTATTGTAGCAAGGTTACATGATCAACTGAAAAAAACATAACCCTATTTTCTTTAAAACTACAAGCAATGTGCCATCCAGTTATTTTTCTAAAAAAACCCCCAAACCCACACCGAACCCTGCAAATTCCCCAAGTTAAAAAGGAATGATGACCTCTTTACTTAAGACTGTGATTCTTGAATGCCATTCCTGTGGAGCACAGGCTCTAGTCCCACAGCCTGAGTCACATCTCTTGGGTGGAGCCCTGCTCTGGCCAGCACAGCCTTGCTTGCTCCCCATGGCATGCCAGAGTAGGCTCCACACACGCTCTCCCTATGGCTTTGACACATGGTGGAGCCTGTCAAGGGCTCAGAAGGGATGCAGAGCTTCCAGAGAGGAGCTTGCTCTTGTATCCTACTCCCTGATGCACATGAAGTTTATCTCCCTCTTGAGATAATCTCCTCTGCAACAGGGCTGGCCCTAATGTGCTATTTGTGAAGCCCTTTATTAGAAAAATCAGCATTTGTCTGGATAAAAGAAGTATACATAAAAAAATCTTCCTTTATTATTTGCTTGTACAAACCCATGCCACATGTTTTCCATAGGGCTGGATCATGGCCTTGAGGAACCTTGTCCCCGAACACTCATGGCCTACATGAAAAGAAACATCGACTTTGTGAAGTACAAATTTTAATGGGGTCCAGCCACAAAAACCTCAGTGTTTATGCACTGAAACAAAAGAGAGCCATGCCTGGACAAAGTCCGGAAGGAAAAGCAGTTCCGATAATCTCGTTTCTACACTGCAGATTACTGTTCTCCTATCATTCACCTATCTGAAAACATCAACTACTTCCAGGTCTTGATGCCTCAGCATCCATTTTTTCTACTCTGACAGGCTTTTGCCTGCATTGGAATTTGCAGCTGGAAGGACTGGACCATGAACCAAGTCCATATGGCAAACTTTGGAGTAAGGCAAAGGCAGGAACATCTGCTGCCATCCTGAACAGCTTGTTGGCTGTGTTCAGCTACAGAGGAGTGCCAAGCAACTGATCTGCTTTCCCATCTCTCTGGTTTGGCTAGGAGACTCCATGTCAATTAATCTAAACCACCCAATACACTGAGCACCATCTATTTGCTCTGGGAAGGACTGATCACAAAGGCATTATTTAGACTGATTTCTCCAGAAAGTGAAGATTTAAGGATCTGTCTTTGCATTCTGAGAACCACATTCCTCAAATCACAGCTTTTTTGTCTCTGTCTTTTAACTTTAGATTTACTGCCCATTTTACTGCTTTTTCATTCTTTTTAATACAATTTGGAGCGTTATTTTCCTGCAAATTGTAGTCACTCTAACACTAAGACATAAATCCTACTTCCATTTGTGAAAACGGAAAAGATTTTTTTTTATTTTCTGTTGATTTGTAGTTTATTTATCCTCTCCTAAGTGTTTGCTTTTTTAAGGCAAAAATAGGAACCACTTGGTTAACTCATAACTTAATTATGCAGAACTCTCACGCATTCCTCAAACCACCCTCAAATGATTTTTACTAAAAGCTTAAAGACACTAGATTTAAAATACACATAATCTATAGTTTAGGTGATAGATTGCTACAAATACACATAATCTGTATCTTAAGTGACAGATTGCTACATCACTTAAGAGGATTATTTTCCTTAAGGACTTACTGCATGGACCTCTGGTAAAAGCAAAACCATCATGTCTCAGTTTTCCTATCCCCTCTACAGTGGTCATAATGTTTATCCCCCTACCTTGCTGAAGCATTTGGAGGAATGCTAAATTAGCATACCCTTGTGCTGTGCTTTAGGTAACGTACATGGAAAGGATGCCTAGCCTGTTTTACCCACCTGTATACAAACCAAATTTTCTGGATGATGAAACTTTGTAAATATGTGTTAAGCAGTTCTAGAATGAATATGACTTACAGGTGAAGTGACCTTCTTTCATTGATAGCCTTAATTCCACAGACTAATGGAACTAATTTCCCTCTGTCCTCTCATCTCCAAAGCTTTTTAAAGAAAATTACATGGAAACCTCAGAGTGGTTTTGTTATGTAGTTTTAAACAAACAAACAAACCAACCAACAAACAAACAAGCCCAAACATCCCCTACAATATCACCCATCAGTATACTGAGAGACCAAAGGTGGCACTGATACAGCCTGACCTGCCCAACCAACCACCTTGCAGAAAAGCACTGTGGGCTCCTGATGAACAAGTGGAATGTGGGCCAGCAGTGCACCCTTGCAGTGGTGGAGATTAACTTTTTACCAGTTTGCATGAGCAAGATAATACCTAGCAGGTCTAGGGAGAAGTTTTTTCTTTTTTCTCTAGAACCTGAAATCACATCCAAACCACTGTGGCCAGTTTGGCCACAGATCACAAGAGGAATACTCATAAAGTTGTGAGAAATGCAGCAGAGGCTGGGGCCAAGCCAAATGCTGCCATGTCTGTTTACCCTGGATGAAAGAAGACAGAAGGGCAACCTAACCAGTCTTCATCTACCCAAAGTAGGAATATAGAGAAGACAGAGCCAAACTTTACTCGAGATGAATGACAATGGGACGAGAGCCAGCAGTCACAAATTGCAACAAGAGAAACTCTGATTAGACAGAAGACAAAATTCTTCTCAGCAAGAGTGGCTTAAACCTGAAATGGGAACCCAGAGAATGAGCAAAATTAGCACCCCTGAAGACAGTCAAAAGTGGACTGGGCTTGAACCGTCTTTGAAATTAGCCCTGCTTTAAGTATGCAGTTGGGACTAAATGGTTTCCATAAACCCCCTTCAACTTAAATTATTATGTGATTATATAATATATGACTAATAAGAGGCATCATTAATGTTCCCATTATTTGTTCTCTCCTCTCTTTCTCCCACCCCCTCCTTTCCCTAAGGGGGACATTGGCTCGCCAAGATTCACATAATTGTGTAAGAATATTCTCAGAAGCACACACTGTCCATGTAAGGTGTCAAGTATGAAACACTGGTGCTGGCAAAGAGCCAGGTGCCAAAATATAAACTTCTAGAGCTCAGCTGGATTTTTGACTTGTCAGATCTGTTTCATAATTGCTGTTTATCCACATTCTTTTTTGCTGACATGTATTTGCTGTCTTGCGGTCCCCACTGATTTAGCGGGTCATTCTGTGTCTGTAAGGAATTGTATAATTAAGTATTGTGATTTAATCCCTTGAAACACATTAATGTTATTTGCCAGTAAAGTTAAGCATGGGAAAGATGACATTTTCAGGGTCTGTATTTATGCATTAGCTTTACATGTTTAAATGAATATAAGTGTCTTTTTGGGCCTGTCCCCAGAGGCAAGTATATTTAAAATGAACAATCATTCAGGAATAGCTTAGTAGAAAAATTTACATTCCAAAATCAGAATGCCTAAGTTTTGGCAGTTACTTAAATGCACTCTCCAAAGTATGAAAGCTTGGTATTAAGATGCTACTCTTATTTTGAATAAGCATGTCTACCTACAGAAATTTAACCAGGAATATTTATCTGAAATAATTATTCCTTCATTATGGCTGAGACGATTATTATCCAGACATGTAATACTACTCTAGAGTCTATACACTGAAATCCAGTTTAAAAAAAAGGCTGAAGTCCAAGTAAAAATAAGTTGATCACATTGCTATGCTTTAGCACAATGTCTAATGTCAAAAGTTAGGTAAGAGA
>VZTT01037469.1:9273-51281 GCA_013400855.1 Buphagus erythrorhynchus | reverse complement strand
GTCTTTCAAACCAAGACAGCATAGTTTTGTATTTTTGACTTAAATATAACACAGGGCAAAACTGAAAAGAAAGGAGTATGATAGAATTCTGAGCAGAGACCAGATGGGTTGTTTGGCATGGAAACACAGGCATTACCATACAATCATCATCCTTATAGCGATACACTAATGCTTATGGTGCTTATCAGATAGATGTATGGAGAAAATAAATTTTTGCCTAAGCATGATGCTTTAAGTCATGATTCCTCTAAATTTTCTAAATGTGCTCCCGAAGAGTTAAATGTTTGAATGTTCTTGTTCTTTTCTTCATCTGAGTAATTTCTTTAATATCACATGACTTAAGTTTTGCCTGAGCATCCAGTGTGAGCTAAGTACTGGCTTTTGTCTTTGATTTCCCTGGAAAGAAGTGGCAAAGTACCTGGAACTAGTGCTGTCCTACCAGAACTGATTTATCTGTGAGCCTACCCTGAGTGTAGCATGATCCATAAATCATCTGCAGTTGTGTCTGTCTGCACATCAGGGTTGAATTGGAGCATCCAGGAAGGTGTGAGGGTCTTTGCCTGTAAGTGCTGGCTGATCTGGAGAAACAAAGACCTGTTTCCACCAGTCCAGTCCAGTCCAGTCCAGCCACCAGACTGGTGTGGATGTAAATGAGAATTCCATTACAGAAACCTGTTGAGCTTCACTGGGCAGGATGTCACCAATTGTTTTTCTTATGAGGTAGTCTCTTTTTTAGGGAGCTCTTTGTGTCATGAATTTCAAAATTATATCTGGCACATCTAAGTCACTGAAGTAGGAAGACTTCCAGTGGATTGACAGATAATTATCTTTTTATCACAATGACAGAGCTGGTACAAAAATGACACTTTGCATTATCCTTAGCTATGACCAAATTAGGCCTCAAATGCCAGCCCTGGTTGTCATTGCAAATTTCCACAAATGCTTTTGGCACCATTTTGAAAATTCTAGCTCTGTGTTATGCTTTTGTTTGATTAATGACTAGTTCCAGAGATTTCCTCTGGTGATCCTCACATGAGACATAAAGAATTATCAATTACCTCAACAATTTCTGGAAGCAGAGTATGTCAAGGATGTAGTTTGCTTTCCTGAGTTTATAATGGAACATCATGTAGTATTCCTTGCCCTAAGGTAGTAATTTGATGCATTCTGCATCTGCCTGGCCCAAGCATTGCAGGTTTGCTGTAGCAATGTGAGAGAATATATTAAGAAATTGGTATTAGCAACCATCAAATCCACACTTACGCCCATTCTATGAAATGTTCAATTTGGTCTTACTGTATTTGTTCAATTTTATATGTACGACAGGATAAACTAGAGTACTCCGAAGCAACCTACTCCTGAATACTAACAATACTATTACCAAAAATTTTATTCCGAATGGTAGGGAAAATATTGAGCAAAATAGTCCTGGTTCTACTCCATTGAACAGCTATAAATCCAAGTAACTCTTTCTCAGCTTACACATTTCAGATATGTGAAGAAGGTAAGTTTTGTAATTGATACATCCTTTCTTGAGATGAAAGAATCTTTATCTCAGAGTTGTGATTAACCCAGTTTCTAATGCATAGACTTCTGTGACAAGAGTTAGGGCTTTATTGTTGAACTTGATTTTACTCTGAAGTGTAAAAATCAGGAGAGGTTCCATTAAAAGTCAGCTGCAGCCTGAAGCCCATCAGTGGCATTCTGTCTGATATTTTGACTGTGGAGAAAATTGGCTATTGGAGGTGCTGCATTGCCTTTCCCTTCTCTCACCATCGTTATCTGTCTCCATGCAATGATTCTGTTCTAAGATGGCTTAGAAGTCCCTCTTCTTAAAACATACTTTTATATCTCTGCTGCCTGTAGTTAGACTATCTACATATCCTTGGAAGAAAGGACGAGGAGGAGGAGGAGGAAGAGGAGGGCAACAGAGAAGGAGAAGGAGGCGGCAAACTAAGAGGAATAAAATGCAGTGTTCAAAATTAGGGTTTCATGGTGTGTACCATCATTTCACAATTTCCCGTTACCTCAGAGACTCTGAGACTCCTTGATACTTTTTCTGTCATTTGAAGCATTTTACTCTGCATCTGATTTCTCTGTGGAAGCAGTATTTTTATCAGCTCATGCTGCTTTTCCTATGAGTGTCAAACATCTGTGGCTACAAGTCTTCTTGAAGTTTTCTATTTCGCAGTTTAGAAAGTACTGTTAATAGAAAACTTTGTGTTCATTAGTATCTTGAATCATATGCACTGAAGCATGTACCTGAAGATAAGTATACATTTCAGTAGGACTTTATTCAGGACTATTAGAACTTTATTTAACCATTCTTTTGAATCAATGTTGTTTTCATAAGTAGTTTCTGTACTAGGGCTTTCTGGTGTCCCCCTACATGTGCAAACTTTTAATTTCCAGAGATAAGATTTTGCAGTAGCTGAATAAGGTCTAATTGTGTTTTTCCATTCCTGTCCAAATAGTCTGCCAACACCAGTTTATCTAACGTGTAAACTGGTCAGCAGGGCTTCATAAAATTATTATTTCTTTCAACAGTTTTAGCCCTTGATCTTTTCTCAAGAAAAATTTCTCATGACTTCAATAGGAATTTTGCCTGAGGTCTGTAGAATCCTATTTAAGATTTAACTGTGCTATTTGACAATTATTGGTTATAACACACTGAAAAATTATCCAATGTGAATCCCTAGTGGATCTAATTCTGACCTTTCAGCAAATTGGGTGTGGACAAGAAGCTGAACATTTCAAGAAGTGTTGTTATTTATATTAAACAAGGGAAATAATTTGATGGTATTTTAAGAATACCACTTTAAGAATGTCCCACTGGTTAGTTAAAAAGATAAATTCAGAAGTAATATTTAAAAGCAGTTCCCCATAATCAGCCTCGAAGTCTGTGGTACAGGATTCCAGTGTCATGGTTAATGGAAAAGAGTATTTGTTTGGAAAAATAGAGTGGAGGCTTTAACCTACTGATTTGTTCCATGTAACATATTTTTCCACTACTGCAACATGCTTTACAATAGTGTCACATATAAACCCCTCCCAGAGTTTAAATTTATGTGGGAAAGGTTAATGGAAATGCCTTGAGTTTAATATGAAGTTCATAGCAGATGCAAAGCAGCAATTTACTCTAAAATGAAGTGTCAGTACACTGCTGTCCCTGAGACAGATACATTACCATGCCCTTGCCCCTCATATGTTTATTTAACATTGGATACGTAACAATCAATCTTGCTGTCCTATTTGGGCAACACAAAAGCCTCCTCAAACAAGCAGCTGAGATATTCTAGTGTTATCCTGGTAGTCATAACACCTCCACTTCAGCTGTCCACAAAAGACACTGAAAGGAAAGAGGGGAAGAAGGACATGTAGGCCAGTTTGGCCATCTCAAGTCCCCCCAGCCTGTGGATGCTATAGCTGGTGACAGCTAATTCAGCTTGGGGTCATGGGAGGGAGAGAAGCAGGGAGTCAAACGCATCTTACTGATGTCTTCTTCTGAGTGTTTCCTCAGCTCTATATGACAGCAGTGATCTTTTGCTAAGTCCTTAGGGACTATACTCTGTAAAATACAAATTTCTTTGCCTTTTGAATTATGTTTCTATTGGTGTCTGACCTTTACTTTGCTATAACTTTCCAACTATACATCATTTCAAAGAACAGTTTGGTCTTGCAGGTAGCTGAAGAACCTCCCTTAGCCCAGTGTCTGTTGTTTTGTCAGCATTTCTGGTGCTTTCCCTCAGATACTCTTTTTTTTTTCTTTTAACGGAAAATGTGTGATTATTTATTATTTTAATCATAGAAGCCATTGAATCAGAATATTTAATTATGTTTACCGTTTAGGACTGGAGCCAGTTTGGGTTACTTTTAATTTGAACAAGATTTTCTAAAGGAAGCCCTTTTGTAGTGTTATTCAACTCAATTAGAAGCCAGAATCTTAACTCCAGTTTAAGTCAGGCACTTGGAAAGGTCTGTAAGCCTGTCTTTAGCTCTTATTGACTTCTATTCAATGTGACTTAGAGGTGAATGTGCTCTGCAATGTCTTCCTAGCCTAGGGTCTGAATATTAATGCAGGGCTTGGGAATTTTCATGTATTTTATCAAGCCAAAGAAGAAATGTAACAATAACTATTTGTTTTATAACTTCCCTTAAAAAAATAAAATTTCAATGACTATGTATTTTATTGGCATTTTAATTTCCAGGTAGATTGAGTTAACAGCAAACAGTGATCATAAATTTTGCAGGGGAAGGTGTGGGAAAGGCAAAATGGGTTGAGATGTGTCAGACCCCGTGAGTGTGGTCTAGTGTGCTGGGGGTTCTGGTCTTGAACTGGAATGTACCTTGTACAAGTTGTGCTACAAAAAATGATGAGATCCTACCAGGTTTTTGGACACATAGAGAGCCACTGTGGAGTCCACCAGCACCAGACTGCTTTTCATATAGTGCAGTTTGCACTGAGTAAGAAATGGCTGGAGCCACATGCCCTGATAATACATCAGGGATTAAGGTGGTCTTATGGAGCAAGATCAGTCAAGCATATATATCTTTATAAAGCACTTGCTGTCTCCAAATATATTTAACTTTAACCTTTGCAATTAAGTAGCTATTTTTGCTGTTTCTATTAAACTAATGAGAAAAATTACCAAATAAGAGCTTTAAAATGCAGAGTAAAGCACTGATGAGGCAAACAGCAAACATTTTTGAAAGGGAAAAACAACTTGTCTTCTGAGAAAACCCTTCATGAATGCTGTGCACTGGTTTTTGTTGCTAGAGGGCAGCCTAGTATAAATAACAAGAGTATAAGACCTTAAGGTCTGTGAGCATGTAGCCTCTCTGAGTTTAAATCCCCATTTAAATGACTTTTCAAGAATATTAGTGGCTTCTTAGTTTTATGATCAATATTTGATTAAAACCCCCTTATTTTACTTTAATTTCTGTCTCAGTGATGTTAACATTCATGTGTCCGCATTTCTCCAGCTTCTTTTGGCTCCTCATAAATCCTTAAGAGACGATTGACTTGGTCACTCTTCCTGTTGCAACAGCTAACATAAGTAAAGGAATTACGAGATTTTAAGAAGTGTTTCCAAATTTATTTTATTTACTACAAGAGTTTTTGCTCCCCCTGTAGATAGCATCTGCAAAATATTTATGTACTAGCCCCTGAAACAGAAAACTATATGGTATAAAATTTATTACCAATTATTTATTTATTACTCATGGGTGTTGCTTTGCATTCTGTCTCAGAAGGGTGTTTCTCTGTTTTATGTTGCTCCTCTTTGACTATTTCTTATTTTGCTAATATAATGCTTGCTATACATGCATTTTAAAACTGAATATAGAATATGGTTTTTGCACAGTGCTCATAAACAACCAACCATTAGAACAATAATTAGAATAAATTTTCAGTCCAAGTACTTATAAGATTTTTTTTCATTTGTAAACTATTACAAAATGTAAATATCTGAAACTCCAGCAATTTCAGTAAAATTATTCAGCTTTTTATGGCTAGATGGAGCTCTTTGAGGTATAGAAGTCAGCATAAGAAAATCAGTGTTTTAAAATATAGTAAATGGGGCTTCTATGTGGTACATCTTTCTCAGGCATCTAAAAACTAAGAACATCTCCAAATTGGGAGCTGCTTCTGATTATTTGACTATAATTGCTCTGGATGCTGCTACTTTCAGCCTCCTGTGGAGATTTATTTTGGTTTGGTTGTTACTCATTTAACATAATTCACAGAAACGGGCAAAAGCATCTACAGGGCTACCCTAAGCTTCCCTCAGCTAGGCTGGCTCTCAGGGATGCTCCCTGTGTCTGGGAAGGGCTGAACTTCACATTCCAGCCATGACCCTGACTGTGTACTTGGCACTGATAAGCTGTCAGCTCTCCAGCCTAATGTGGACCTGGATGTGAGCGATTGCTTAAGCTGAGTTTACCTTGCCAGAAAAACCACATTTCATAGGAGAATCATGTCTTTTGTCTTTTTAGGGAAACTTTATGTATTTGTAAACTAATATGGATCTAAGTGAAGATACCAGAAGTAACATCAGTCACAAAGTTTCTTCCATATTGTTCCAGATGCTGTTCCTGCAACTTTAAGCTCCACTGATGCCTTCGAGGTCCGTGATGATCTGAGAAAGGAGGTTGTAAACAGGTAGAGATTGGCCTCTTCTCCCAGGCAGAAAGTGACAGGACAAGAGGACATGGCTTCTAGCTGCACCAAGATGGTTCAGGTTGGACATCAGGAGAAATTTCTAAATACAAAGAGTTGTAAAGCATTGGAATGGGCTGCCCAGAAAGGTGGTAGAATCACCATCCCTGGGAGTGTTCAAGAAACAACTGTACATGGGGCACTTAGTGCTATGATCTAGTTGACAAAGTAGTGATCAGTCCAAGGTTGAACTTAATTATCTTGAATGTCATTTCCAACCTAATTGACACTGTGACTCAGTGACTGGGATTGTCAGTCCTGCTGCTTGGACATGAGGTGCTGCTGTGCTGAGACAACCTCCTATGACCTGTGGCAGCTCCTTCTACAGCCAGCAGCTCCATTTCCTCCCATTTCCTACAGTGTGAGCTGGAACAGCTTTTTGGTACTTCCCAGATCTCTTGGGTTAGAACAAACCTTCCCTGGAAAAGTCCCCCCATCACTGTTATGTAGCTTTGTCCTCTTCTCCCCTGTACCTGCCATAAACCAATTTATGCTGGCAAGAGGGTTTTGGAATGGGTAGTAACCTCCAACATCTTTCTACAGGGGAGAGCAACGCAATCTGAAGGCTGGCAATCTGCTTCTTTTCTCCAATACTACAAACAGTTCATTTTTTAAGTCTATGCCTTTATTTGCAGGCTCTCAGTATGAAATTTTTTTGGTTGTTTGTGTAGTTTTTAGTTTCACAACTAAAGAACAAAAAACACTTTTAGACCTTCTTTAAAACCTGGGGATTTTTTTACTGTGAAGCAAAAAGCAGCCAAAAACACACAGTTCTGAGTAAGTCAAATTATACTGCATTCTTGTGTTTGAGTAAGATACAGAGCAACTAAAACAAACTGACATAAACAGGGAAGCCAAATTAAATACTTATATTTGTATAGTGCAGGAGGATCCTGGGCTCAGGAGTGAAATTCAGCCTTTATTTATTTTTTAAGTAGGTAGCGCATAAAATAGTTGAGGATCTTTGCAATGCAACTCTGTGATAATGGAATATTTTTGACTAAAGAATCAGCTCATTCAGTATCGTAAAAGAACTAAGTGTTTGCTCAGTATGCAAGAGAGCTTTCACAAGGCCAGACGATCACTGCATCAGTCATAGCTCTTCACAATACAAAAGAAAATTATCAAATGGATACTGGACACCAAATAGGGAGAGAGTATTTGGGTGTCTAATGGGTACATACACAATCTGCTTAGCATTGAAAGTGTGAAGTTCTACTTGAAGCAAAAATGGTTGTGGTATGTAAGGAATGCAGATGTTTATCTACATATCATTGCCACTGGGCCTTCTCACAGCTCTCCTAATACAGCTTTTCTTTTCCAAAACAAGTCTGACCTTCACATCACTCCCCACTTCCAAGTGCTTTGTACAAAAGATACATGAAAAAGTAGCTTCAGCATAATGTGGATGTTAGGAAATTACTGCAGCACATTATTTCATAGCTGAAGATTGGGGCAGAAAGATTTCATTTGGAGGCACTGCAATTCACTCACAAATTATTCACTCTATGCCGGTAACTCCTGTCCTGCTTCTGAGATCTCCCAGCATTTTTACCAGGTGCTGGCAATTGGTTCCAGAAGCACTGACAGAGAAAATGGCTATTTTCTGCAGCTAGGTTAAAATGAAGAAGCTGCAATATATTACTTTATCAGTTACTTTTCTGTGCATAGAAATGCCAGCAGCCACCACTGGGATGTTTGGGGAATTAAGGAAATGTGGTACATATCCACAAATGAAATGGAAGCAAATCATAACCTTCATTAAGCAGCGGTCCAGTTAAGGACTATGTGGGTGACCAGTACTTTCAGATTCATCTGCCTTTCTGAAGAGTTGTTAATCTCAGTAACAATATCATCAGGAATTCCAAATCCATGAAATACACACTTATACTCCAGATTTCAGATGACACCAAGCTGAGTGATGTGGTTGACACACCTAAAGGATGCGATGCTATCCAGAGGGACATGGACAAGCTAGAGAAGTGGCCCATGGAAATCTCATGAGGTTTAATAAGACCAAGTCCTGGTGCTGCACCTGGGTCAGGATAACCCCTGGTATCAATCCAGGCTGGAGAATGAACAGAAGCAGAGCAGCTCTGCCCAGAAGGATGTAGAGTGCTGCTGGGTGAGAGGCTGGACATGAGCCAGCCATGGGCTCTCACAGTGCAGAAAGCCAAACGTGTCCTGGGCTTCATCCAGAGCCCTGTGGGCAGCAGGGGATGGAAGGGATTCTGCCCCTCTGCCCAGCTCTGGTGAGACCCCACCTGTAATGCTGCATCCAGCTCTTGCGTCCCCAGCACACGAAGGACATGTTGATTCAATTCAACTGTTGAACTGAATCCAGAAGAGGCCACAAAAGATGATCAGAGAAATGGAACACCTGTCCTATGAGGAAAGGCTGAGAGAATTGGGACTGTTCAGCCTGAAGAAGAGGCCTTGGGGTGACCAAATTGTGGCCTTCCAGTGTCTGAAGGGAGTCTACAGGAAAGATAGAGAGAGATTATTTACAAGGGCCTGGAGTGACAGGACAAGGGGGAATGGCTTCAAACTGAAAGGAAATAAGTTTATATTAGATATTAGGTAAAAAATCTTCCCTGTGAGGGTAGTGAGGCAGTAGAACAGGTTGCCCAGAGAAGCTGTGGATGCCCCATCCCTGGAAATGTTCAAGATCAGGCTGGATAGGGCCTGAATAACCTGGTCTAGTGAAAGATGTCCCTGCCCATTGCAGAGGGGTTGAAACGAGATGGTCTTTAAGGTCCTTCCCGATCCAAACCATTGTATGATTCCAAGATTTCCTGTGTTAGAGTTGTGTATGGAAATGTTTGTGTGGAATTTAAAAATGTTCTAATGCTGAATTATTTCAGCCTATCAGTCTATCAAAGGAATAGCTATTTTCTCCTGTTTCTTACCCTTCAAGTGGCTGCAGCAAAGAGTATCTGTCAAGTTTCTCTGGAGCTTTTCTCCTTTAATATTCAGTCTGCACAGTCTCCACATAAAAGGTTACCAACCTTGGCTTTTGCTTATACAGTTAATGCTGGGTTTATGTTGTAATCCCAGTTCAGTTTGCTGACCAGCCTTACGCACCATTCCCAGCTGTTATGATATGGAAACCAAAATATCAATATGTTCTTGTTAAGAACAGTGGCCCGACTTTAGCTATGCAAATGCATTTTTAGTCCCTCGTAAGAGACTCGATTTCTACATAGCAGTTTCCATAGAAACTACAGGAGATTCAGTGGTCCTGGAAATAAGGTTCCTCATTAATGTGCTTACATATGGATACATAGGCACTTTATTACAGCTGAAAATTGGAAAGAGTTAATACTGGAGTTATTACTAGGTGTTTCCCCTCTTGCCCCTGTGTCATATCATGTTGCTTTGGTACCTGTGTTACCCAGCCAGCTTCAGGGCCTGAGTGGCTTCCCCATTGAACCAGGCCAGAAGTGAGCTGTGTTTTGACAATGAATCACTGATGAATTTTAAACAGAATCCAAACTCTGGACTGCTCTTATCTGTCAGCTGAAGGTCATGCTGTCTGTGTATGTATACTGAGGCTACTAAAGCGATGGACTCCAATGTGGATTAATAAACAAGGCAGTTTTGCCTAGACATTGTATAGATCCCACACATGATCTCCCCTGCATGCTTTTTTTTTTTTTTTTTGAGATAACCTCTCCCAACATGGATTGGATCCTTCTCATGAGCCACAGTTTTTCACAAACTGCTCCAGTGTGATCCTTCCAAGGGGTGCATTCCTTCAGGAACAGACTACTCCCATATGGGTTTTCCATGGGGTCACAAGTCTTGCCAGCAAAACTACTCCAGTGTGTGTTCCTCTTCCCACACATTCACAGGTCCTGTGAGGAGCCAAAGTCCTAATACAGAAGCTTCTGGGGCTGCTGCAGTTCTTGACAGGATTGAGGATTGTCTCCTTCTCTGTCTATTTCTTGTTGAGGGCCAAGGACTTCTCATCCAAGTAATCTACACTGGTGGAGTGGGAAAGTCAAAGGATAGTAAGCATCCATAGAGTGTAAGACTGCATATGGACCATCACTCAAGACAGAAAGGGAAATGTTTTACTGTAGTATATGTTAAGATATAAAAACCACCTTCTACCTTCAGATACATTTAGACTCTTAGAGCTGAGTGCAGCTTACAGCATGAAGTGCATTGCAGCCCTTGACACTGGATGTGCAGCACATATGATGGGGGAAGCCATGAATACTCCTCTGTGGATATGGAGAAGTGCCAGACATTGTCCTGTCTGGAGTATTTGGGCATATCCTTCTACATAGGCTGAACAAGCCTGTGGGCTTCAGGCTTAAAGGACTTCCTGGGCCTCAGTAGGTAACACACTTTTTGTACTGGGTTTTGCTGTGCAAGGTTTTGCTGCTGCCTGCAGGGAAAGGAGTGTGCAGCACCTGGATTGTCCAGCAGCATGGCTTCTTCTGCACTGACCTGCTTCCCAACAAGGAAACCTACACATTGACCCAGTGGACCCTGTGTTGGGGGTTAGATTTCTTTCCTTTTGTTCCTTTTTACTCATAGAATTTTTCCCATAAGTTGCTAGGAAACACTAACACCCAGTTGTTAAGCAACTTAAGTTGTTAAGTTAAAGTTGTTAAGAACTTAAGAAAACAAAAGGTGTGATCAAGATCGGGGAAGGAGGGCATCTGGTTGCACTTCTCTTATCTGGGAGTTTCTCAGAGGGGCAGAGATATCACAACAATTGGGCAGGTAGAAGACAGGGCTGGGGCAGCTGCCGGCTCTCTTTCTCTCTCTCTCGGCTTCGGAGGAGGACAGTCGGAGCTGCTGCCTGGGGAAAGGGAATTCGCTGCTGGGCCGGAGCCCAGCCCAGAGCCACTTCTTCTGCCGTGGGAGAGCCTCTTCTTGTGAGAGCAGTCACTGAACTGGGACCTTATTGACACCTACCTCACTAAATGAGGGACCTATCCCCATCTGCTGGTGTTATAAATGAATTAGTGTTTGGGAATGGGATTATAAATTACAAGTAATACAAAGTAATTTGAGATTGTTAAAGAGCTGTTAATATGAATTACTGTTACGAATTGTTAAAAGAATTTATGTTACTAAGTTATGTATCATTATGCAGTTAATATAAGTAGTCAATACAAATGTATTTTGGAATGGTTAAGAAATTGTTATAGAGTAATGTTTAGTTGAATGAATAGTTACGTGGAGTTGTCGTTAGACTGTTACAAATAAGTTGTAAGTAGACAGATTGCCGCAGTGTGGGTGTGTGGCCACTAGGTTGCAGAATAACAGGAGTTCAATTGGTAAAATGGAATGAACATTCTGGAAGATGACTTAATGGGGTGAGAACATCAATTTGACCTGTAATTGGGTGGTAGGACTGACCTATAAAATCCAAGAATTCCAAAATGATTGTCTAGAAATGATCCTTGTTATGGACCAACCAGTGGTCCAGGAGAGGACCAATCATGAAGCGGATTGAAAAATGCACCAATCACCGGGTCAACGAGGGTATAAGAACTGCCCCCAGGTGCTCAGCACGGGGTCCTCCTGTGGAATCTCTGTTCCAGGGGAGCAACCGGTGTCAGTGAGGGACTGGCACTGTCTGTTTACTGTTACAGTTTTTCTCTGTCTTGTCGTGTGGGGCTTGGTCTACTCCCTAGCCCCTCTTCTCAGTTATTTTTTTTTAATAAACGAGTTAACCTTTGACAGGTTGCCGGCCTTGTTTATAACACTGAGGTGCCCGGGACCCTGAGCTTGCCTCTCCCTGCCCTGCTGTGAGCTGGGCTGCCACTTGCCCTGCCCTCACTGCTTCTTCGGCACTGCTCCGAGTTTTCGCTGCACTGCAGCTCCGTACCCCCTGCCTGCCAATACATATTGCCGGCCCAGCTTGCTGCTTCTGAGAGTCCTGCTGGGACACTGGGATCGATTGCCCCAGGGTTTTGTGAAGCAAAGCCTCTCTTCCATCCCTTCCCGTCTCGGCCATGCCGCCATCACCGCGTGCTCCCCGCGCTCGCGCCACAGCGCCCCCTGCAGCCGCGCGGGGATGATGGCACCTGCCCTGCCCACCGGGAGCCACCAGCGCCCCTGCTGGCTGTGACGGGAACTGCACCAAGGGAAAGTGCCTGCGGCCAAGGGGAGTGTTACTGAGTCCCTATTCTGTTTGTTGTTAATGCTGTAGTTGTTGTTGTTTACTTTATTATACATACTAGTAAAGAATTGTTATTCCTATTCTCATATCTTTGCCTGAGAGCCCCTTAATTTCAAAATTATAATGATTCGGAGGAAGGGGGTTTACATTTTTTATTCCAAGGGAGGCTCTTGCCTTCCTTTGCAGACAACTATCTTTCAAACCAAGACACCATGGTAAATGTTAGTAGAGTGAATTTGATGTTCACGATTTCCTCCTTGGCAGTATTCCTAGCAAATTGGGTACCTGAGTTCCTAAAAGGCTCAATTATAGATATAATTATCAGTTTGTGGGGGGCTCACAGGATGTCCAGAATAATCAATGCTCAAGGGGAAGCCATGGGAACAGCTGAAGCCTTGCTAGGAGTGGGAGAGATCTGTTCTGTGAAAGATAATGGAAAACTTAATATTATCTTTTGGTGCTGAGATACTTGATGTATTTTTATTCTTTTCTGTTTACATTTTAAGTGCCCTGCTCTGATTTTTAGACATATATGTACTTTTTCCTTCTCTCTCCTGTGAACTCCTCTCCTATGAGTATAGAATTCTGCTGAAACCCTTCCCTGTAAAACCACAGACAAATGTGGATTAAAGGTATGTGCTTTTGCAAGAGGTTGCTCATGCTGTTGCTCTTTGGATTAGGATTGCTGTGGTTTATGTATGTACAGCTGCTTTCTAATTAAAACCCATTCTAATTAAATTAGAATTTTAATCTAATTTAATTCTAATTAAAATCTGCCCCAGCTTTAATACCAGTCAACTGTAGTGAAGCCATTAACCCTCTCTGTTACTCTCCCCTCTTTGTCCTATGGGCACATGGAAGGCTAAGTAGACTGGGAAATGAAAACCCAAAATCACAGTTCTCTCTCTTGCTGGGGTTATGCTCAGTACATGAGAAGAAGAAAGGACATGAAAGCCAGATCTCTCCCTGTTCCCTCAGGCTTAATAAAATTCTGTCTTTTAGCATAATTTATGACATATTCAAGGCTGAGCTGCAATCCTCTATTCTGCTACCCAAAGACATTTTACATTATTATGTCTGCTCCAAATCAATTTAGTTGCTTAAAACTCCTGACAGCCCCTTCTGGGAAGCATGTGCTTTTGTTGAGCAAAGCAGGTTACCCTGTCATCCATCCACCCAAAGGATCCCCTGTGTCAAGGGAAGGAATCCTTGGTAATTTCGCACTTGCTCTGTGTTTTTTCAGCTTTACAAAAGGAGAACCCTGTGGTCTGGCCCTAGAGACTGTGGCCTTTGCTCACAGCTAGCTTGTAGAATTCAGGAGGCCATGTCATCCAGAAGGGATGTTTGTATGATTCTCCTTAAATGACAGAGAAGAGAAATGAGTACAGATGAAAGTTTTCTCTCGTTTCCTTGGGACTGAGCAATAAAATAGGGAATCTGTAATATGAATTTAGAAAAACAAATACCACCAAAACCCTAGAAGAACTATGAAAAATGTGGCCTCTCCTTGGGACTGAGAAATAAAACAGGGAATCTGTAATAACAATTTTAAAAAACCAATACCACCAAAACCCTAGAAGAGCTATGGAAAATTTGGCCTCTCTGGCTCCTTGAGCATTGTTTAGGCTTTCAAAACTGAATCAGCCCAAGTTCATGGCTGCTCTTGGTAACTTCTGACACTTCATCTAAATGAACTATTCAGATCCTGGGTGGAGTAACACTAATGGTGATGTAACAGACCTGAGGTCAATGCATCTCCTCCCAGTGTGTGGTCTGTGAATAATACGTGGGTCTGTGGGTCCCAGAGGCAGTGATCTCTTTGTGAAAGAATTTGACAAAAAGGGTGGCTGTATCACAGTTAATACTCCCATTTCCTCAAAGAATCCATTCACTGCAAAGGAGGAAGGAACATGCTTTTTCAATGTGTCTTTTCAAAAGCACTCAAAAGAGAAGATACTCTGGCTGACTGGAGTTGTGTACACCTGAAGAAAGTCTTTCTTTTAAATGAGTGCCTGCAAAATAAACTGAAGTCAATGTAAGATGCTGATGGTTTCTAAAGTCAGGTTTTTATATTGTTGCCTTCAAATGGATTTCACTGTAGCATGTGAGCTGAGATTATCACACACTATAATAGGGTGTATTGAACAATCTTTCCTCTCTAAACATACTGATGGATATTTGAATTACGGAGTCAAAAAAATTTTAATGAGGAATGCAAAAACATGTGAGGGAACACAGACAAGAAAGGGCTTACTTGTGGATAAATCCACAGATCTTAGGAGAATGGCCACTTGTGTCTCATGAACAGGGAATCCTGCGTGACCAGGTTTTGTGAAATTTTGATTATATAGCCCCCTTTGAGAATTTGCTAATACCAGACTGCAAACATGGGGATGTCTTTCACACAGGCACAAACACTTAGAGGAATGTGAGTCAGAGATGAATAAAATGAATAAAAAGCATTGCAGCAAGTGTTTTCCTATTTTAGCTAACAACCAGATCAACCCCCATTTGGGCTTGTATTTATTTCAAGGAAGAAAAGTTCCTAGAAATATGTGATGCTTTAACTAGATAAATTTACTGTAAGTGTTGCTAGTATTGATTTTTTGTCTATTGAAAGCATTTTTGAAGATGTTTTCCAAGCCATGTTTTCAGCTTTCAAAGGCTTGTTGTTGCTATTAGTTCAAATCTTCCCTCTTTATTGCTGATTGTCAAATTGTATATCAAATCTCCCATCCAGCATTTATTCACAGACTGGCTTTGGACCAAAAATGACCCCTTTATTTACTCATGACACACCTTACTTATGCAAGAATAGTGTATCATATTCCTAATGAACTGCTGCATTTTAATTGCATGTTCTGGGAATAACCATCGTCTGGTGAAATACAGTCTGCTCAGCCTTCAGTGCATGAATGCAATCACCACTCTTTGGTCACAAAAACCCAAATTTCCTTGCATCTCTTTCGTCTGGAATGGTTGTAGCAACATTCCTCAAAAGAACATCTGTGGAGGGAACTAGGTCACTAAACTGCCTAACCCAACAGAAATAGTTAATGGCTTTTCGGTGATTTTCAGTATTTTTTTTTTCCCTAAAGCCTCAGCTCCTAGAATAATTTAATTCTGCAAGCATCTTGGTTTTCAAAAAGAGTTCTCAAGTCTCTTGTGAGAAAAACTCAGAAACACAAACCTCAAAGACTTAAATTCTCTTTTAGAAAGTCCAAGGTCAATGAAAATGTGTATTTGGATTTTACTTGTTTTTTAAATGCTTGAGATGGAAAGTCCTTAATATCTCTCAGACTGTATTACTGCTTAATTATGT
Source organism: Buphagus erythrorhynchus (assembly GCA_013400855.1). Classification (NCBI taxonomy): domain Eukaryota; kingdom Metazoa; phylum Chordata; class Aves; order Passeriformes; family Sturnidae; genus Buphagus; species Buphagus erythrorhynchus. The sequence goes on along the minus strand of VZTT01037469.1, from coordinate 35,597 downwards.
CCTTTCTAAAATTGTAAGAGATACTGAAACTCTAGCAGAACATAACCAGTTCCTACTAAAATCTGTTGGCTCCACAAAAAATCTGTTCATATATTTCCATGAGTTGTTTTACTGAAGCAGGGCTGACTCACAGAGCTGAGACACCTTCTTGCAGCTGCTGAATGCAAAGGCAAATATCCCTGTAACACTGCTATGTTTTATGGGACTCTTTCAGTGCACTTACTGCCAAGAGCAAAGTAAAAACTCTTTCCTTTAGCCTTTAATTGAACTAAGTTCTCTTTGATTCAAGGGTTAGCTTTGCCTGAGCAATGAGTGCAGAACTGGGCCAAACAAGTAGTCCCAGTATAGATCAAAAGATTATTGTATGTAGATATTAGCAGCTAACATTGATATTAAAGAAGAGACAGACTATGCTTACTGTCTGCAGATGTCAGAGTGGGTGGGTAAGATCTGGGTTTTAGGGAATTGGAAACATCCTGGTTTGGTGGGTTTTTTTCCATTTGGTTAATTATGAAATTATTATTAAAACAAATAACAGGGACTAATTTGGCCAGTGAATTTAATGGGATGAAAGACAAGTGCAGAAACAAAGAAAACAAAGAAAAGAGAAAAAAATGTAGAAGTTTTAGCTTATATCTAATGACGTCTAATTGCTGCTTGTACTAGAATGGAACATTTCCCCCTACCTATAAAGGTCATTTTTCAGTTTTAAATGTTCAAATTTCAATCATCATTTGAACACATGATAAATATCATTGGCAGAGATTGTTGCTTCTGAATTGTACAAGGTGGAGAATACATATGTAACTTGCATCAGCCAATAAATCTGTGGTCCAAAGAAGAAAATGTATATATGGGTGTTGTTACCTATCTTATATGTAGCTAATTATTTAATGTTTTCTGTTCATAGGCTGTTGTATTTTAACATTTTTAATACACGAGCAAATCTTCATGTTGTCTTTTGTTTGGGGAGTTGCATAGATACTGTTAGTGTTTCTTTCTGCCTGCTGCTGTGAGAAAAATCTTCAGCATACTTCTTTATGTGTTAACTGTATCAGAGTATTCCTGACATTTTGCCTGCTTCAAAGAATGGAAGAGTCCCCAGCCTAAGGAGAACACCTGTCAAGCTTGGCTGCTACTAGAGCAAGATTCTGCTTCTAAAGAGAATGCTGGCTGAATATTCTTGATGTTACAGATCATGTATCATCAAACTTAGATTACAGCAGATTTGTTTAAACACATAATGAAGAATCATAATTTGTGTCAGTTTCTGGCACACAGAGCCAATTTATTGTTATGATTGTTTATGAGAGATTTTGTGAACCAAGTCCACTTTGTCTTCTTTCTCTACAATTTCTCTTCTGTCATCAATCCCTCGTCTTTTCTAGACAGCTTCTTTTCATCTCCTTTGTCTTTTCCTAGGTATCTGCGGTTTTCCTCCTTCCTAGATCTCACTGTGACTCTGCATCCTTGGGTGGTGTCCTGGTTTGGAGCAAATTTAGGAGGAAACTTCCAAAGGGATCCCTCTAGAAAGCAGATTCAAGCAGCTCCTTCCCCAACTGGCTCAGGAAAAAATTTCATTGGAAAAAAGTAGAAAAAACCTCTTCATTTAATGAACAAAGTATTCATAAGCATAAAAAAATGAATAATATTAAACAATAAAACTTCTCACTCTTCTGAAGAGATGGCAAATTCAGAAAGTCCTCTTCGTGGGGTATAGCTCATCGCGCTCAGTCTCTTATCAGTCCCTCTGGCACTGGAAAATGCCATGTCTCAGCCCTGGTGGGCCACAGGTGTGAGCTCCCGGTTTTTTCAGGAGTTTCAGTCCAAAGCAGGGCTTATCAGTTCCAAGAAAAAGAAAAGCCACAGTCCGGGGAACATCTCTGTGTCAGCTAGCTAAAAAAAACTAACTAAAAAGCTAAGGAGAGCTCTCTCCTGCTTCTGTACTGCAGACAACACAGTCCATGAGAAGGAATGCAGGGAAGCAAGTGCAGTTTCTGGAAAAAAAACTGCGTGCTTCTTTTCTCCCCCTTTGCTCTCAAAACCAGTCTTAAAGATGCAGAACTTAATATCCAGCATAAACAGAACAGATGATTTGGGATACAAGCATCATTTAGGACAGGTGGGAAGGACCCACATAGTGAATACAGGTATTGCCTTGCAGTATTTTGCAGAGAACCTCTCAGTTGTAGGAGAGAACCAGTGCTGTGGTGACAGAGCAGAACATTGTGTCCTGGCTCTGCAAGGAACCCCACATCTTCCAGAAATGCTGGGACAACGTGTCTCAGTTCAGCTTGAGCTAGGGCTTTCCAGTGCAATGAAAAATATGGGACACTTGGGTGTATGTAGGACACCAGTTTTCACCTCTTAAATCCCAATCCAGGACTTTTTATCTTCTCCTGTACCAAGGTGAATTACCCCTGTACCTGCCATTGTCCAAGTAGACAGCTTGGGTTACTCAGGAATCACAGAGTCGGTGAGGTTGGAAAGACCTCTGAGATCACAAAGTCTAACCTTGGACTGATAACTACCTTGTCATCTAGACCATGGTGCTAAGTGCCATGTCCAGTCATTTCTTGAGTATCTCCAGGGATGGTGACTCCACCATATCCATAGGCAGCCCATTCCAATACTTTACAACCCTTTGTATGAAGAAATTCCTCCTGATGTCTAACCTGAATCTCTCTGGAACAGCTTGAGGCCATGTCCTCTTGTCCTGTCACTAAAGGATTGGCACCAACAGGGCAACCTGCAGGGGAACAAGCCAGGATAGGAGGGCAAACACAACATGTACTGTGCTGTAGTACTTTGGCTCTGAGGAAAAAGCTGCTCTGTTCATGTCCTGAGGCAGCTGAGAGACCTTGGCTAAGAGCAAGGGCCAAACCAGCCCCAAACCAGCAGCAGTATGCTAGAACCCTTCCTTTCTTGATCTGCACAGCACAAAGACGTCACCAAAATTAAGTGACTTGCTTGAGACTCCACATAAAAAAAGTGACAATGTTGAGCACTGACTCTGCTGAGTCAAATGAGTGCTTATGCTGCAAAGCGTGCTGCTGCTTCATAGGCCTTCCACCAGCTCATTACATAATGTTAGTTAGTAGCAATATCTGTTTTTGTCTAATCAGAGCCAATGAACCTTAGACTGCTTCGGGGAGGAGGGATACATTACATGGGAATTACAGGATGCTAGAGTTGTCCAAGAACATTTTAAGTTGAATGTATTTGATATTATGCAGAAATAAAAAGACTGCAGGTGGCTTCTCTCTCCACTTCACCTCTTGACTTTTGGACTGTGCCGCTACAGAGGATTTGCAAACACTCCTATGCCGGGAAAAGCTGCCCAGATACAACTTGTGTCCTACTGGGAGGAGAAGAAATGTCCATCTTCATGTTCAGCTTCTCTGTGCTATTTCATTCTGGCCAACAGAAATGGAAAAGAAATAAACAAAAGAACTACACTTTCAGTAAAAGCTCCTAGTTAGCTTGTTAGAACAAGGGGCTTTGAGCAATATTAGTATTAAGCAATAAGCGACTGATTGACTGTCAGAAAAAACATTTACAATTGTGGAAATACATTACTGTATATTAGAAGGATTTTTAGCTGACCTACCTAAAAAGGCACAGTTTATGCATTAGGTTTTATTTTCTTTTAGTAATGCTAAAGGAGAGGGACTGAGAAAAACTGGTTTGAATTGCCTTTAAAAAAAGGATTCTCATCAATTTTGTGCTTTTATCACACTTAATTGTAGGGATAATTTTAAGTTTTAATGAAAACTCCTCATATTAGACTAATACAGTCTAGATATTGATTTCAGTGGGCACTGGAACTTTCTTAAATATCTTCCAGAAAGCTTTCTTTCATCACTGGTAAACCTGGACAGCAGACAAATGAAATGGATGAAAAATATGTATTTAGAGCATGGCATGTAAGAAAGGGATCTCAGTGCAACAGCCTGTCACCAAGATATTTGCTTTTGAAGTAGCTATTTCTTTAGAAAATACTTAACTTGCTGTAAAATGTATTATTAGTGAAAAGCTTCAAAGCAAAACATTCTTTCCTCCCCCTTTTGGTTATTTGATAAAGACAGGACTCTTAACATAATCATATGGTTGAGCTCTTTATGTAAAATAGCTTTTTAGCAATTAATATTTGAGTGAATGCCTTCTCTAAAGTGAAACCATAATGGATCTTTGTTACACTGTCAGATTTCCTAAAAAGACTGTTTAGCTAAGCTTCCTCTGTATGAACAAAACAATAAAAAACAAGTGTGAAAAATGTATCATTTTAAGGCTCTTCTGCTGTGGGCTATCAGTCTCTTTGATGGTACTGGGTAGACTTCTCTGTAATTCCCAATCTTTTATTTTGAAATATTTTAACATTACCAGTGCATTTTCAGTGTGATCATGTTTCATTATTATTTTTAAGAAGTTAAAAGAGAGAGTGGTACTTTCGCATGGGTTTGCAACAAGCTTTGATGACTTCCAGAAAAGTGACTGTTATGCAAATATACAAGGAATGAAAAGAACTTGTTATCTTTAACAAGAGCTTGATTTGATATAATAAAAGTTCCTTGCTAATTTACTGAAGTTAGTAGCTATAATCAACAACATTTGATCTTCTGTGGAAGCTTTTGCCCCTTTCTTCCCCTCAAAATATTTCTGGAGAGAGTCCAGATAATTTCCTTTAATAGGATTAAACCTTTAAAGGGGTGTTGCTTTATAGTGACCCTTTTTGTCAGTTTATCAGAACACTTATGCAACTGGTAAATGTAAGTACAAAATTTTGTGCAGGGATTACTATTTTTCCTTAAAAAATATCTCCTTTCCCCTCCCTGCCATGGGCAGCACATTGTTTATGGCAACACTGACAAAATAAAGAATCGCAAAATTGAGTTACGTGAACAGGAAGGCTTTGATTCTATGGGAATAGCTCCAAAAATGTCTTGTGTAATGCATATTAAATGAAGTCATTATCCTAGAACTTTGAAATAGGTCTATCCAAATAGACATGACCTGGTTTTTTCAAATAATTATGTTCCATTTAGAGTTCTGAGAAACTGCCTATATTTTTAAGGGGAATTAGGACTGACATTCACATGGGTCTCACACAAAGGCTATTGAAGTGTTGTGCTGCATTTGTAGAGATGTTTACTTGTTGTCTCATTTTGATTTTACAGTCCTTGTTACAGAGTGGTATTGTTGGAATCAGTGTTTTACTGGGGAAGTGGTTATATGTCTGTTGTTGTTTTGCTATTTTTTTAGAAGTCTCTCAATCACCTCTGTACTTCTTTAAGTTCCAGCCCCTGCCAGGCACTATCCTGGTCTATGGGAGTGAACACCAATAGAGCCACAGATGGACAGGGTAGACAGACAGCCCATATAATCCATCCTATGTTGCTTTTGTAAGTCTATAAAAATGCAATAAAGAAAAGAGTCTCATTAGGTAGAGGCAGGGGGCTGATCGATTCGCGGGCGACACTCAGTTTATAGCTGCCTTCTGTGTGAAAGTCCACTGTAGAGTATGAGTTTACTCTGTTTGCCATGGCTTGTTTAGTTAGACTTAATTTTCTTCTGGTAATGTTAAGCATTATTCATGTTTTGTGGTGATTTTCACCCCAATTTTGCACCTAAGAATGGACCCACTCTCAATTTACTCTGTAGAAATAAAACCCCTTAACCCAGAGGTCAGGAGAAAAGCTGAGTGAAATGCTCTGAACCAAGTGAGAGTTATCTAGAAGGCAGAAGCTGTTTAGCTGAAAGGGAAACTTAATGTCAAAGTTCTCATTTCAACTCATGTGTATTTTTCTGCATTGCAACAAATACCACCTTCAAATACTAAAAGAGGCTAAAAGAATAAGACTTTGTACATAATCTCAAAGCAAGCCATTTTTCGTTTTTCGTTTTGTTGTGGGAGTCTTTCCAGAGAAGAGTTTTTCCTGTAAAAAAGAGTAAGAGCATGGGATTTTTAAATTAGAGTTCATTTTATATCTCTCAGTGGGGCTGGGAGAGCTGGCTGCAGCAGTGCTGAAGTTTTTTTCAAACCAGGCCTGTTTTTCTCAGCACTGTCAATGGCTTCTGCAGGTGGATTCAGGGGGAGAGGCAAATGTGATGCCCATACTTAGTGTATTTTTTGGGAATCCCACCTAAATAAATGATAACGAATTCCTAAATGGGAACTGTTGATCCAATCTTATGGAACTGTTGATATTTTTATTCACTTATTTAATATTTCAGTAAATCAAATTAACCTTTTTTCAACTATGTCCTGTGCCTGTAATTTGTGGTGATTGTTGTTATGCATTAAAAGTTTTCCTTTTATAACTTTTTAAGTTGCTATCTCTATGTTTTGTTATAGAGTCACAGGGTTGGTTTGGAAGGGACCTTAAAGATGATCTAGATTCAACCCCTTTGTCATGGATATTACCAGTTAGCAGATATTACCAATTCATAGTAAGAATAGTTCACAACATATGTAATAATTTGAGGGAAAGACCAGCCTTAAATTAAAAATATTTTATAAGTTCAGCTAGTAGAAATTATTTCAAAGTGTTTATGATTAATAAAGTTCATTTAAAAATCTACCTAATGTATCTGTCATTTAGATAGCTGGAATTTCTCACCATTTACATTCAGATTTTAATTTTTTTCTTTCTAACGTCTGTCTAATAGCTTGTCTTTAACCTTAAGAGATTAAAATAAGAAAATGAGCAAACTTAAAAGTAGGTAACTGGTCTTACAATAATGACTTGCTAAATTATATCATCATAACAAAACAGTTTTGAGTTCAGTCAGAGAATTCCAGTTACTACTACAAAAACTTCCACAATGTTTGAAGTTATTAAAGTCCATTGGAAAATTCTATTTTTAGGCTTTTTAGTTCAATCTCTATTGTTGTTGTTGTTGTTACTGTTACTATTGCTGTTGTTTTTGTCTTTCCTCCCCCACTTCCTTTTTATTCAAACAAACGTGCAAGTGGCTCCCTTGTTATGCAGTAAACAATATAACTCATCCCTGCTCTTTGATACTATGTATTACCCCCACAGAGATCATTCTTCAAAGCCATTGGCTGGGTTTGAGGACCCAGTTTGTTAGTTTTAATGGGGACTAGACATTCATCCCCTAAGGCAGCTTTGAAAAATCTCCACCAGATTCTTTATGGCTCTTCTTGGAGACAACAAAATGTTTGCCTAGTTATATAGCCACATTTCTATTTAATTTCTACTGGGTCCTCTAAATGACACCGTTTCAAAGGGATTAGTGGATTATAATTTTTGCATGCAAGGATAAGTGATAGCTTGTTTTTTGAATTGTGCCTTTTAACAATCAGTTTATACCCTCTTCTTTTCTGGAGAACACTGATAACTTTCTTCAGAAAACTGATTTCTTTCCATCCTTCTCTGAATGATGTATTTAGAACATGTGTCACTTTTAATATGCAGGCTTTTAAAGCAAAATTGCTGAGTAGGTGGGAGGGAAGAGGAGAATTTCTTATCCAACAGAACCAAAAAGCAGCAAATGCAAACCCAAACCCATTTTCCATTCATTGACACACACCACACAGCAGCAGTCTGGATTCCCTTTCTGAAGCACTGCTACCCTATCTGAAAAGATTCTGGGAAATAATAAGAGCAAACCTCAACTCTTATGTTAGGCAGATACTTAAAAGAATCAGCTCTGCAAACATTTCCCTTGAAAAAAGTAAGAAGTTTGCCATTGATATAAACAGAAGTGTTCTTCATTATAGCAACAGGGACAGCTGCTAAATTGTGTTTAAATTGTCCTTGTTTAATTTATGTTCTCTGCTGTCTGCCCTGTATATATCCCTTACTTATGTTTTTGTCAGTTGTGTTTCTTTAAATGCATTATAAATTTCTATTTCCCTCATAAACCAGTCTCAAACAGGGCATCTATACTGGAAACTGAAAACAAAGTGATGTGACACTTTGGTTCTTTTATGTTGTGAAACGAGTTTTAATTTTCTTAACATAGGCCAGGCATGGTACATAAACCTCTACCCCCCACCCCCACTGTAGGGAGTCTTTTATGTTTGACTCCTTTAGCGGCAAAACTTTTGAATTTCTCCCCTTGATTGAATTTATTATGATCTTACAAGCATATATCCTTCATGCTGATGAATTCCTGCAGGGATCCTCAAAGGAGTTTACAAGCTGCAATACTAGATGAAACAGAATAATTAAATTATCCTTGCAAAAGCTGCTACTACTGAAAATAGGAAGTTGAATATTAGTGCTGCAGATTTATTTATTCTTTGGGTGTCTAGTTTTAGATACCAGGGAAAGATTAATTTTTTTTCAAGAATAGGTGGTCTGAGATTTCTGCCAGGTGACTGAATCTGCATAACCAGAATCTGATTTGAAAGTGTAGGACAAAATCTCTGCAAACGCTGTTCTGGCTTACACTGCTCTGGTACTTTGATAATGCTGGGATGCAAAGGATCTAACCATGCTTGATGGAGGTCTTCTTCTCACTTAGGAGGAAATTGATGGTAGAATTGCACAACTAGATTCAACTACAGCAGCTATTCCAACAGTCAATAAGTGAACTGTATAGCCACTATCTTAACAACTCTGAAAAAAAAACATTTGGCCAGAAAGGCTCCTGCTTGGACTATATGCATGGCAGACAATGCTTCTTTCTTGTGTTACTCAGCATGCTCCATTAGAAGAGGCTGGATTTTGCACTGGGAGATATGTTCAAAACTTTGGTATATGGTTGGCTTCCTAGTAATTGGTTCTTGCAGGTCATTGCTGCCCAGAGTCCATTTGTCTGTAAGTGTTACGCACAAGAAGGCAGCTTCCCCCTTCCTTACTTCTTCCCCCCATTTTATATGGTACCATTTGGTCTGGGGTGTCCCTTGGATCAGTTGGAGTCAGCTTCCCCAGCCCTCTCTCCTCCCAGCTCCTTGTGCACCCCCAGCCTCTCCCTGGTGTGGAACAGAAAAGGCCTTGACAGTGTGTCAGCGCTGCTCAGCAATAAGGAAAACATCCCTGAATTGTCAACATTGTTTCCAGCAGAAATCCAAACCACAGCTTCATACCAGCTACAATGGAGAAAATTAACTGTACCCCAGCCAAAACCAGTGCAGTAAGAAAAGAGAACTAAGTGAAGAAAGGTAGGATGAATGTAATATTTCTCAAAACCTTTTTTTTTTCTTTTTTTATTGTCAGAAAACTACAGTTGGAGATTTTTCAAAAATTAAGACAGATGGACGAGGTATTAAGAGAGAACTGGAAGGGCAGACAGGAGAGACAGAAGTATAACTTTCCTGAAAACAGGCATAAATTAAGGAGTGGAGATCTACGTGTATGAATTCTTTTATAAGCATGTAAAATAGAAATAATACAGAAATGCAAATACCGGAAAGCATGAATTTCTCAGCGCAGAGCTCTCCCTCCCTCCTACACTTTAAGAGCTTTAAGGCTCTCAGCTGTCATTTGTCATTGGTGCTGGCTGAAAATCGTCCAAATTTTATGAAAACTATCATGACCTTTTTTCCTGACTTGACAAATAAAAGGATGTTTTTTTCAGGGTGGGGAGAAGTGTTATTATCTGTAGTGAAAGCAAGTTTATTTTTTTAAACTCTTTTAATGGTAGTTGTTTCTATTTTGGTAGATCTGTGTATGGAAACTGATGCCAGAATGCTAACACTGCATACTGCCAGAAATCAGTTCAGATTTTCTTCTTTCTTGCTGTCACATTATAAAAATGATTAGGGGTTTAAATATTGGTTTTCTTATTCACGTAAGTTTCTGATCTATTTTTAACACTGTGGACTCCTGTGTGTGGTCTCCTGCCACAGTGGTTTCGAAGATTGCTGGCAGAAGATATTTTCTTTTTTACCAGTTTTGAATTTGTTGCTGTTGTCCTGGGACAACATGTCTTGCTGACTTTTGCTGTGTATTAAGGCAAATCCACACTACAGAGAACTGAGATTGTACTTCCTCCCAAATCAAAGGTGATTAATTCTATAATTGGTTCTGAATGAAAATCTAATAACATATCTGTCTTGGTTCGAAAGACAGGTGTCTGCTAAAAGGGACAAGAGTCTCCTTTTTGAAACGAGAATATAAACCCCCCCTTTCCCTTCTTCCCTTCACTTTACTATGATTTTTGGAATTAAAGAGCTCTCAGGCAGAGATACGGGGGTAGGAATAACAGTCCTTTACTGATATATATATATATATATATATATATATATATATATATATATATATAAAACAAGAGAAACAAAACCACAACAATAACGGCAAGATCAAANACTCCTGATGCTCCAAGAGGATGTGTTGAAGTGGGTAGGAGATGCGGGAGAGTGTCTGAGCAGGGAAGCCTCGGGGATCCCACAGCCAAGGAAGGCAGCTCCCACACCGGCGTGGCAGAACCGCGAGAGTGTCGACCGTCCTCTCCCCGGTGGACGAGCGAGCGGCAGAGCACAAGCCCCTCACCTCAGCTCTTTTTTTTTTCCGGTGTTGCCCCTCTCCTCCCCACTTCGAGAGAAAACTGTTAACTGAGCTTATGGGTGTAGACCCAAATAGTTAGCATAACAATGGGAAAAATTCCACAGAAAGAAAAGGGAAAATTCAACCCCCAACAATATCTAATACAGAGCTGTATGTATCTAATATCTAAGAACATATCTAATACAGAGCTGTATTTTCAGATACCAGGATTAATACATTATTGTGAATTACATAAAAATTACTTCAGTGAGAAAACTCTTCCAGTAGCCAAAATTTTTTGAAATTTGCAAGCCAGACAAATGGATGGTATGAGAAAATATTTCTCTGTACATTTTCTGGTGAGGTTCTGGTGTTTATAGAGCTCTATAGATACTTTTGGACCCCTCAAATGAAATCCAACGATCCAGATAGATTCTGAGATTTGCATTTTTGGAGTGAGACCATAATGAAGTTTGAGATGCCTTGTTTGCTTTTTTTCAGCATGTGGTGGGTATCATCTGCTTGACAATAGTGAAAGGTGAGCTGTGAAAGCTAGGGTTTGGCCCAGTATAGCTCTTATGGTAGGACTGGCAGATATCTGCCCTTCTCCCCAAGGCATCATGCCATTACTATGCCATATATATTGGCATTTGTGAACAGTTTAGGGAATAGTTTTTTTTTGTTGTGACCAGTTGTGTGGCTGTGAATATTTCATAGGACACTCTAATGGCTGTGGTGGGGGAAGTATGTTTGGAAATCAGGTTCATGCTAGAGAGGAACTATGCCAAACATGGGAGCTAAGACCAAGCTTGCATGAAAGCAAGCAACAAAGTGCTGCACAGGAAACTGCTCAAGAATTTGCAAAGTAAATCAACCATACCGGCGCAGCAAGACACAAGATAAGACTGTGTGGTAGTTTCTTTACCTTTTCCATTACAGAGCCTTGCCTCATGTTTGCGATCTGCACAACTGTAAAAGTTTTGCTTTCTTTCCTCTCATTATCTCCTATCGAGTGAATATTCATGTCTCAAAAGGGCAGATTTGTGGAAAGCAGACTAACCATTCACAAACAGCCAGCTCTCTAAAACCACAGGTGCATTGTAGGAATTTCAGTCATTGTTTTGCCTCATTTTATTTCTGCTTTTATTTTTCAGGCTATTTAACAGCAGCCCTTGCCAATAAGATGACAGAAGAAACCCCCACACTGTTCTCCTACAGCCTTTGACATTTCTGAATTGGTGGCCAAAACTAGTTGAATTTGTGGAAGGAGAAAATAATGAGGAAAAATGCAGATTAGGTAAGGGAAAACCTTCAGGGACTGGACTAGAATATAGATGAAGCAAGATCCTGGGAATAGTCGACTCTGGAATGGCTTTGACTTTTTTAATGAGTGGGAATTGAAAAATGCATATTTATTATCACCTTGTTTAATGATGGAACTTGTTAACAATATAACTGTCACCTCGAGACGCTTTCCTGAGCAGCAGAACAGTCTTATGCGACTGGTGCCTCTCCACTGCACAGTGTAACACCACACTTGCTCCCTTCAGCTATGCTCATTCTTTTTGACACAAGTTTATTCAAAAGACCATCCATCACCAGTGCCTTTTCACTGATATGATCAACTGCGTAAGTATGATGTTTGAAAAGGAATGCACATTGCAGTCTGAGGGGCAGAGGAACTGAAAAGCAAGGAGAAATTATAAACTCAGGGAAAATGATAAGGCCTGTTAGCAGGAGTGATAGGGCAGGGAATGGGGGTGAATGGTATGGGGCAGAGGCCACTGGACAGCACAACAGGCAGATGGCTGAGTGCAAAACAAGAAAACAGATTCAGGAGTGCAAAACAAGAACACAGATTCAGGAGTAATCTGTACTGAATAGGAGAAATCCATCCATAATGAATGTGAGATTGAATTAGTTGTGGTGGTGACATGGGGATTCTATAGTGCTACAGCTTCTGCTAAGTCACATGGATTAAACACATATTCCACAGGGCTACCTTCAAGTACAGTAGTCCCCCTATTCTCCACAGTAAATCTGCCTCTCATATAATAAGTTTACAGGTTTTTAGAATTTCTTGAAGTCTTTCTTGTTGGATTTATCACAAATATTTTGGTATATTTTGATAAGAAGGTTCCTGTTTCATTGAAAAAATGAATGTTTGAATAAAAAGTCAACATAAAAATTACATAAATGTCCACCATGGTACTGGATGACTTTTGCAGTTTTCTTCACCCCATCCCTGATCTCAGTGGGGGAGGTGAGCTGAATCTTTCAGATGTGGCATGGACAGGTGCACCTGTAGTGTCTCACCTGTGAGAGCAGGTTCTGTGTGATGGGAAATGTGATGGTGGAGACTTACAGAGGAAAACAGGATCAGAAAGTACTTGGACTTCAGCTCTTGCAGGGTACCACAGAGATCCTCTCCTGTTGTAATACATTGACTGTTGGTTTTCTTCCTGCGCTTCCAGATTTTACAAGGAAAGCTTTTATAAGTTGCAGACTGTTTAGCTTTTAAACCAATATATGTCATTATTATTATTGTGTCTTATTCTTACAACTTTCTAGAATTCTTGGACTCTCTTTATCCATATATGTGGGTAGGCTCAGTGTGTTTACTTGTCTACCACTTATCTGATTCCTGTGACCCACTAAAACAGGGCGTATTTCAAAACAGTCAGCTTCTGTTGGTCAAAGGAGAAATTAATGATAAATCCTTCAAAAAGTGAAAGCTTAACCCTTTGGTCCTTTAAAACTCAGTTCTCACTGGGGCTACTTGCCTTTCATTGAAAGATAATGAACCTTCACTTCTGTTCTGTGTCCTTACTTTCAGCGTGGGTTCTCTGCATAGATCCTGTTGGGGTCAATTATCTGGGGGGATCAGTTATCTAGTAGGAGAGACCCCCAAGAGGAGAGACTATTGCTTAATTGTTACTGTGGGATCCTTGGGCAATGTGCACTTCTGGGGCTCATTTACAATTCTGACACATCAAGTGTTCCCTGCATCAGGAGCCCTGTGAACTAGACGAAAGTTAGAAAATGGCAGTGCTGTTCCTGGCCAAAAGCTCATTAGGATAGACATTTCCTGCTAGTGAACATCACACAGATGATACAGACAGTTCACTCCAAATGAGAAACATTCTTTTGTTCTGTCTTACTAGGGCTTTCAGATAAAAAGAATTTGAGGCCAGCTGTGATATGAAGGGAACAGGTTTAAAATAGCTCTCAGGGGCAGCAAATGCTTAATGATCAGATCTTTCATTGCTCTTGGAACATTTGAGGGAACTCAGCCAGCTAAAATTCCTGTTGATTACTTTAACAGAGGCTCTTTGTTCATATTATCATGCAGAATATTCAGCCAGTGCAAGCAAATCCTTAGCTATATACATAATTAAAATGTTAGGCTGTGATAAAACAGACAGTATTGGCACAGACAGCACCTATTCACTTCATAAAGGAGTTCCATCATTACCTTAAGCTTGGTTTTGCCCTATTTTATTTATTATTTTGGAAAAATAAGTTTTATTAGGATAGTGGAAAATGATGTGTTTCCAGTGAGAAGTTAATGAGATTTTATAATGGAGAAAAAAGATCTAAGCATATCCAAAGTAGTTAGCTTATAGGGCAGAATTAAAGGTGAAAAAAGAGTAAAAAATCTGTTTTAACTTACTTAAAAGTTCATTTTGAAAGGGTTATGTCAAATTTTCTCATTTCCTCCCCAACTCTGGCATTTCTTATGCAGCAGTGAAATCTTCAAATTGAAGAGTTTATAAGGCACCTGAAAGTTTATCAGAAAGAAAAATCCTTTGATCTATAAAATATTTAATTTGAATGCACTTTCAACTTATTGGACTACCTGTTTTAGGTCAAAAGCTTATTGTCAAACGTTACATCATTCTGAGCTATCCTAAGCCTAATCACCAACTTTCTTTTGGGATTCTCTCTCAGATGGCAATTACTGACAATAACAGTTATGCTGTTGGCAGGGGCGGACTGACTTTTCACAAGCTTTTTTAGAAATGGGCCAGGATTCTTTGTGATTTCCCAGGCAGGAGAAATGGAATTTTACAATTTCTCCAAGCAAGGTCATCAAAAGTTCTTAGGAAGCAGATTTTGGCTCTTCTGCTTTTTTTGGGTCACAAAATCTTGTTTTACTAGAATTTTTTTCACAGTGGAATAGGTGTCTCTAGCTCTGGGACTGGAGGAAAGCTAGTAGAGAAGTGATACCTGATAGAAATCAGGTTATTTTAATGCCAGGGAGCAGTCTATAATTTTTGACTATTTTTTTTGTTAATATATGTTAGGCAACATAATATAGAACAGTAGCAGTGGCTTTAAGGCTGATTGAGGCAGTCCCAAAAGAGATCCTGGGGTTCACCTTGACTACTTTTCCGGTACTAGACCACATCAATCTTTTTTTACAAGTAAGGTCTTTGCAAGTGATTTCTGAGGTGGAAATAAAAATAGTCGGCTGGGTTCAGTCCACTGCCCTGAAGTAGAACTCAAAATGACAACTGTTCTACTCTCTTTACTAATCCTCTGGACTAAGCAGTCCCCTGGGAACCTCTGTTTGGAAATCTATTAAGATTTCACAAGTTGTTCAGCAGGAGTAGCAATTAATGATTTGCAATGCCTCTGAAAACTGCAATTTAAAATGAGAACGAGAAGATGAGAAAAGTCTTTCTCCTTACACTTAGACAATGTCATATTTTCCTAATTTTTTGTGCCTTCTGTCCAGATTGAAGTTCTCCTTCCTCTGTTGGGTCAGATGTCCCTCTAATATGCAAATAGACTGATTTGCACAGAATTTGATCCAATAATTTCCTTTGAAATCCTACTTGATGTATCTTTTTCTACTGAACTTCACAAATACCTTCAGGGACTATTACGTAGATTTATAGAGAAATGTATTTTAAGGGAACAGTGGCAGGGAGTGAGTTTCTGCTATATTTGAGCTGTGTAATCTAAAAATTGGAAACCCCATTTGTCTGTTAGTGAATTCTTGGCTTCAAAAGTCTTCCAGCAGTTAGATTTTGCTGGAACTTTATTCCAGAGGTACTGTGCTAGCAGAAGCTCTTTTCAATATTTTAATCATAGCAAAAAAAAAAAAAAAAAAAAAAAAAAGTCTCTTAAGAAATGCACTACTTGGTAGAGAGGCCAGGAAAAAGACCTGCAGTTTGCAATGTTCAGTATTCAAATGCAGTTTTGCAGCTGTCAAGAGTTTCTCTGCTCAGTTTCTCTAGGGTTTGCTTAACTTCTTGCTTGAAAAGTGTATTTTCCTAGACACTCAATGCATTAATGTGAGCTGCAATCATTGTGAGCACAGTGGTTATGATAGTTTTGTCTTAATAAGAGTGATCTCATCATGGACATCATTTAGATGGGATAAATAATTCCCAGCACATGCAGACTATAAAGACATTGGGAGCTTGTTATAGACTGATGTCATGGGAAGAGCCTAGTCTCTTCAGCAGGGGCTCATCAATGCAAAGGTCTCTAAAAGATGTCTGACTTTGAAGTAAGAAGAAAATTCAGGGTGGGAAAATCTGGTGAAAGTTCTTAAGTTTCCATGGGCTTTGACCATTATTATCAATAGAATCTTTCAGTTGCTTATGATTGCAAAATAAAAGAGACTGCAAGCCAAATTAATTAAAAAACCTGCTTTTTGGAAGTTTTGTTAGTGAAAATAATCCATAATTTATAAACTGAGTCTTTCAAACAAAACAGCAGCAGAAGTTTATAATTTCCAGAATTCTGACACATTTGCTGAAGCTCAAAATCACTCTTTTTTTTTTTTCTCTTTTTTCCTTTTTTAAAAATTTTGACTTTATTATCATAATTTACATAGTGTGAAGTGAGTGAGAAGAGCTACTGGTAGGATTTGGTTACATAATTTTACATCTGGTTTGCATTAATATAAATGGTAAAGTTAAACTTAGTGGCTAATCAGTTCTGATTGTAAACTTTCTCTAATGCTTTTTAACTTTGTAATTGGACCATTTTTGACAGGATGCCACTGCCTGGCTAGATCTAAACCCAAAGATTTTGTGAGGCTTAGCTTATGTAGATTTATAATATGACACTCAAAGCAAGGAAATATTTTCTAATAGGACAGAATTTAAAACATGATCTCAGATATGAAAATTCAGCTTTCTGGAACATATCATCACTTGGAGTAGTATACATGTCTCTAAGAATATTTTTTTTGTTAACTAAATAACCACATTTAGAATCTAATCTTTCCTTTTCTAGGAAGACCTTTGTGAAGATTAGTTGGTGACTGTTGTCTACTGGGTTATGGATAGCTATGCAGCCATAACTATAAATACTTCTACATAATGTCATTTTATTTCACTAAGGAAAAAGCTGGCCCAAGAGCTCACTTTTCTTGTTTGATTCTTCTATAACTCTTCCCATTCCATCATAAGTACTCCAAGAAAGGTTTGTGTAGAAATTGTTTCAGTTTCTATTGAACTGCAGCTACCACAAACTGTGTACTTAACAGCATAAAAGCTGGTCATGCTGCCCAACACTTTAGTACAGGAAATGAAGGTAAGTGCCATGTTAATGTGAAGCTCAATGTATTAACTGGAAAGTCTGGCTCTTCCCTTTTAGAGATGTGGAACAGAAATACCCCAGTACATAAACCTTAAGCATCACTAGACTTCTATTTATATCTCTATAGTTAGAACTCAAATTCATTGTCTCATCCTAGCTGTTGGCAGAGGAGAGAACTGAGCTGGGGAGAACCAGGCTAGAACAACTGTTCTGTCTAGGGAATATGAAGTGATTTGGAATCTGTGAAAAGTATAAAATGTACCTTTGGTACACGTGAATTTCTAGAGCATGCTACAGTGGGTTTAATACCAGTACAGTATGTATCACTATGACCCCTTTTAAAAGAGGTTGGGATTTTTGCTGTTTTGATCAGTGGGAATAGAATACAGTTTTAATTTATTGTGGCCTTAATACAGCTGATGCTGTGATCCTGGAACAAACAAAGTAGAAAGAAAGAGGAATGTAAGTCTATAGGAGATAGATTTGATCTTGGTGGAGAGATAACTCGTTATGAGTGCTATTTGTAGTAGTTAGCTACATGTTATGCTTAGTGTGATGTACTATTTTTGTCTCTTGAGCTGAGGTCACTTGAGGACAGATTGGGAGTTTTTACTTTAAGTAGTAGTGTAGTCAGGCTCACTGCATTTACTGAATATACTATCATTCTGTGTGTCTACATTAAAAACTGTTTTACAGAGTTAAGATTTGTTTTTGCTTTGGATGCTTTGCATTCTTGCTCATGGTTGGGTTGGTGTTATGTGAGAAGGGAGGATTGTGGGTTCATACTCACATACTCATGTAGCTGCAGACATACTTTATCCAAAAAGTAAAACAGTCCAAAACCTCAGATCAAAAGATGAAGCCATTTTTTAAACCTCAAACAAAAGCAATAAATGGAAATAAGGACTAACTCTGTCAATTTTCACCCCTCTCTCTAAATCACCAAAGTCTTAGCTTTTATCTTAGATGGATAACACAATAGGCACTAGAGCACACCAACATTATGCAAATGCTTCATGTGCTATCAATTATTTTGGAAGGAGTCATCATCTGAATTATGAAATGCTTTGACCTTTTTTAAATGAAGAGTGTAGAAAGAGAAGAGTATTAGTTAGGCTGACATAGAAGTGAATAGGACTTTCATCTCCATAACCACCCCCTCCTCACCTGAGTTATGTGGAGCCAGAGATGATTCCTGTTACGTGAGAAGGGGATAGGAGTGAAGGGAGAAATGAAATTTAGTGTACTTCTAAAAAGCATTTGGATCTTATGAGATTCAAGAGAATCAATGGTGACCCTAACGGTTAATGACTTTCAGTCTTTAGCTAGTAGAAAGGTCAATGCTCCTGATAGTTAGGAGAGCAGAGCAGGCCCATGTGCCTAGATTGTGTTCTCATGGAAAGGATTCTCCTAGCAGATTTCTTGCTAAAATTAAAAGATGGCCAAAATGAATATACAGGGTGTGATGAAATAACAGAAATCAATTTAATTAGCAATTTCCAGAGATATTCTGGATTTCAGATTTGATGTACTTACTGATTCAAAGTGATTTACTTTGAGTACTCATCTTTGCCAAGACTGATATTCTCCATTTTAGTTACACTGCTAGCCATGTGTGAGTTACATTTTTTTCATTATGTTTCTGAAAACTGTCTCATTTTTAGGCATTAGGACAGATTGATTCCATCAACATTTCCCCAATTATTTTGAGCTTCAGAATATGTATTGCCCAGAAAGCAATAAGTTCTGTATTGTTCTCTCAGTTGGCAGTGCTTGATTTCTTCTTAAGTTGGTTTTCATATATGGATGTCAATGCTTTGATTTTCAAAATTAATCTTGCTGGGTAGGTGAAAGCTGAATTAAATTGGGTATTTTCCAGTCTGACTCTTCCATATCTCAGTATCGATTTCACAGCAGGCAGTCATGCACTGCACCCAGCTGGGCACATGGCTTCAGACTTTCTCTGAGGTGGCAGCAGCAGGATTGCAAACAGGGAGCTGAAACCAAGCATCTTGAACAAACAGCACGCTATGCAAACCATCTTATATTATTATCAGAGTTTATTAATTTATCAAACCAGGCCAAAGTGATACAACAAGTACATAAATATGTACTGTAACAGACATACATCTCATGAAGAGAAGGCAAAACATGACACTGTATATTTTGTTGACTTTAGTGACTAGAAACTGGAAAAATGCAACACTGCATTTTACTAAATAATGCTTATGATTGTTTTTTGCTTTTTTTAAGTGTTTATTATAAAATAAATACACATTCTGGATTCCACCAGTCCTGTCACAAATCCAAAAAGCAGGTTGCCTTCCTCGTAAAAAAAGATTACAAACACAGTACACTTTCCACTTAGTCTTTTTCCACCAGCTACTGCTACAAACAGATGATGCCTGTTAGGTGAGAAATCAACTGTTGGTCTTCTCACCAGAACACTACAGTTCCTCAGAACCTCTTCCTAAAAATTTATAATAAAATTTTACAGTCCTGCAGCACATTTCAACCCAGTAGATGCCACCTGCAACCAGTGCTTCTTATGCCAAACTGCTTCTTCTACAGTTACACTGCAGCTCTGGTGCAGTGAGGTCTTAGGGCCTTTGTTTAGATATGCTACACCCCTTTCCAACACCAGGACAGGACTTACAGAAGCTACAGTCCCCTGGAAAGGTGACAGGACAGTTCACTTAGTTCTCCCTTAAATGAACAGTGATAGAGGATTTCCCTTAGCCAGGTGTTCCTGCATTTCAACTTGCTGCACTTCCAAATAGCCTGTATACCCAAATCTTACCTGCTCTCTGTCCAGGCCTAGGGACAGCAGGGTGGTCCTGAGATGACCCTGTATGTTTTCTCCTAATTCCCTTCAGCCTTTCCTTCACCTTCATGTCTGTTCTCCTCACTCACTCCTCTTTGTTGAGAAGCCCAGCACCCCGCTCCTCCTGAGGCTCAGGCAGTATGGCCAGGCACTGGGTGCCATGGAGAAACCTGGTCCTGAGGCCTGCATTGCTGATGGAGACTGCCAGGGTCTGCTGCCCTAGCCAAGGATCCCCTTCTGATGGTGAAGCTCTGCCTGAATAGGCTTTTGGCGTTCAGTACCAACCTCTCCCACAACTTCATCCCTTTAGGAATCTGGACACCCTTGAGTGCTGTCACTAGAAGAATGACAAACCTCAAAATCCTTGCTGTCACTGTTGATTTCACTCCCTGTGAAGACACAGCCCCTGGCTCAGGCCATTTCCATAAAGCTTTGTTTCCTAGCATGTGTTTAAACAGCACTATTTCTGTCTGCTTCTGGAGTAGAAAATGGGAGCAAAAGCAGGCAGAGTCACTTGCATTTTGGGACTTAATCCAACATTGCAGCCATGGGGCAGTGCAGGATTTTGGTGAAAATAGTTTTCAAATTGTTACAATTACTCTGGAGAGGAAAGTCACCTCTCTTAAACACACTGTAGACATGCTATACTAAATTTAACAGAATCTCTCAGATTTGAGTTTTTTTCCCAAAGATAACAGTTGTCACAACAAGCAGTTGCTTGTGCTCTACAAGCCTATAGCTGTTTGGTGTTTGTCAGGGGAGAGAGCTGTCCTTGAAACATGAGAATTGAGAAGTCACCCTCAGAAATATGCAGATTATGTTTGTAACAAATCAGAACAAATAAATTAAGTTTTGTCACCACTTTTAAGGCATTATTAATAAATTGTGAATTTTAGTGCTTTGGTTGTTTTGATAATACTGCAAGTACTTCACTATCTTCTGCCACGTCACTTTAGAAGGTGGTTTACCAGCCAAGAGCATGTGTAAATAGGGCCCAGAAAAATGTAGTTATTAGGGTTATGATAGCAAGCTAACACTTTTAGAGAAGTGGGTGGAAGAAACAGTGAAAACACTAAAAGCGACGTTTGCTTCAATTGCTGCAAAAATATAGTGATTGTCACTAACACCTGCTCTTCTGTTTATGGACTTTGTTTGCTCAACTAGAAGACATCATCCCAAAGGCAGGCTGCTAAGGAGTCTGTTAGTTTAAATCTGGTTTTTATGTCTCCAATGTGAGTATTGTATCACTAGTAGTTTTCCTTCACTACTACAAGAAATCCATGAGTCACTTCAACACAAGAAATGGTATAAATTCAGGACAGGATATAATGCTCTCCATAGCTCATGTACATTTATTAGGTGTCCTTCTTTTCATTAGTTTGAATAACTTGCCAAATAATAATTGTAAAAATGTTCTGTTTTCTCTTTTTAACTTGTAAAGAGATGCAACTCTAGGAAAGCAGTCTTTCTTTCTCCTTAACTCACCAGTAATACAGAGCCTTCTAGTCTTGGAGGAGATATTTGAACGGTTGACACAGACCACTACACATAAAGCAGCAAATTTGCTGTGCATGATGTGAATAATTACTGCATTATAGTTTTGGGGTTTAGGGGAACTGTTGACTCAAGCAAAATAAGCCTGCAGTCCAGCTGCAGATCCAAGTTTTCTTAAGTTTTCTTGTGTTTTTCCTTCCAGTGCTGTCTCCCTTAACAGTGACCCTTTCCAGACTTTTCAAGGTACAAAACCTTTACCAAATCCTCGAGCTCAGTCCTGCACACTCTGCTTTCACACATTCGGTTGATCTGAGCTTCTCCCTCACTAAATATTTTCCACTTGCCTGAAAACAAAAACACAAAGGAGACAGATAATGACTTAGAAAAGGGCACAGGGACTTCGAAGACATTTACAAGCACTCTGCAAACCAACTGATTCACAATCGTCAAAGAGGGAATGTCCAATCCTCCCATGGAAAATATTTTAAGCATCTTACAGCCATGTTACATATTCCAGGCAAAACAACTTTGTTAAAAAAATAAATATGGATCAGCATATTGCTATTTTCTTTAATTAAGCAGTCTTGTAAGTTGGCTCTATTTACTCAACCATTTTATGACACTGGATACCCTGGTAAACCAAAGTATTTAAAAGCAGGGAAGCAACACAGCTAAATGTTTCATGTGCATAATGAACTCTTCCTACCTGTTCATAATACAAAGTGTGATGGAAATTAATATTTCTACACATTTATGATAGTGTTAATAGAAATGCATGCTGTCCTGGTAACTAGAATACTACATTACAGACAACAATGACAAGCTTATGGAAGGCTGACAGCAAAAAACTAGGGAATCTTTTATATGAAAACAATCTGTATCTCAATAGGTTTGTAACAATTAAGAGTATACTATTTCTGGGAAAAAGACTTTTTAACTAGAAAAAAATTATAGAAAAAAATTACCAGTTGTAATGCAAAAGAACTAGGGACTGAAAATATATCTTAATTCAGTTAGCAAATTAGCTGAATTAGTAATTGCTAACTACTGTCACAATCCCAAACTGGATGAAATACAGAAACCAAACTTAATCAACAGTGATAAAAGAAGTACGTGTCCTTTCATAAAACACATTTTAATAATGAAGATGTTGTTAAGAATATAGGAAAGTAATCTTTCAAATACAACATAAGTGTATGTAGAACCCCTTTAAAAATATCTGAATTTTTTCCCTTCTAAATTGCTTTCTAAAACACTGGGGTAACTTGACAAGTTACATAAATAAATCCAAATTCTGCAGCTGGGCTGACATTAGTCATATTTCAGATTTATGCTAGCATGGGCAGAAAAGATCCTATATTGTACTTTATCAAAACACAAGAGACTAAGACAAAATGTAACAGGAACTACTGTTATATGTATCTATATTTTAAGCTGCTGTATTTTGATTACTTAAATCTAAACTTACCAAATATTGTGATCATATACTAGAGAAAAATTCAGACATCCATTTGACTGGGCTGAGTAACAGAGAATGTTTTTCATGGTTAGATTATATGGAGAGTAGAAACCTCAATAAGTCAGAATTTTACTTACTAAGGGTTGTCCTTGTTATCAACTTGAAGTAAGGAAGTCCTTCAAATTCTCTCTTGGACAATTTTTCAATGTAGAGGTGACACAGAATCCCTTCAGCAAAAAAATGAGAAGTGCATGTTACTGGAAATGTGCCCATTGTTCTAAACCTGGAGTGCTGTCCTGGCTTTTTGTAAAATTTTCAGTCTATTCTTTTTTTAATTCTGTTTCTCCATCCCTCTGTTTTTTTGCCATTCCCCTGTAAATCCTCCTGTGAAACTGGGAGTTTGTGATGGGTGAGAGAATTAGCCAATTCTTTTCCAAATTAGATGAATCCTTCCTTACTATGAGTAAATATATTAGAACAGAAGCCAAAAGTCACAGTGTCTTGGAGAAAAATAGAGTAATTTTGCAGTCAGATACCATTTTGATCCAGCAGGCAACATGACTGTCAAATCATTATTAAGCTTTGTGAATTTTTAACACACAGGGTAGTTGTGAACCACCCAATGCTTTGTGATTTCTTTTCTGCTCCCACTTTGGCCTTGGCTTTCTCCTTTAAAGCATCTAGAGATATATAATTTCCATGCAAAAGGGTGCACTATGGAAGGGTTTCCTATGAGGATCATATGCTTTTTGCCTAAAGTAGATAGAGATGATTTTTATGAGGCTGGAGATAATTTTTATTACACTGAAAGTTCACGATTTGCAGCAGTGCTTGGGCTTCTGAATGCTTCTCTATTTTGTTCTAATTTTACTGTTAGTCTAGTAAAAGATATTGTTTCCATCCTTAACACATATTTTGCCCATATTCTATATGTACCGTCATGGGTGTATCATTACTATGGCAGACAGGGCAGCCCGATTTCAATGGAAAGCTTTTTGGTCCATCTTAAGTAAGAGCCTCCAGGCACATGGCTCAAACCATTTATCTCCAATAAATTACACAGAGTAATACTGAAAATCTGTTTTTCATTGTGCTTTTGCTCCCAATGAAGGGTAGGAGTTAGCAGAACTACAGCTCTGTGTGTTTCTAACGAGTTTTGTACAGAAAAATTTGCGTATTTTGGTAGTGGCTGTAATAGTGATACCCTAAAGAGCTGAGAGAATAGCAGTGTCAAAATGCTTGGATCTGTACACTGTCCTGGGATTTTAATGGAAGATGATACACTATTTAAAGAAAGAACTTGTTCAACTCACCTTTTCTAATTGTCCACACATGTATTTCTATTTGAGGTGGCTTTTCAATCTCTATTGCAATTTTCCTGGTGGTTTCTCCTTCCTCTGTGAAAATGGATTCATAGACAGGAAATGTCTCTTTCCCACAGGAGTAATCTTTGTTGTCAAAGGTTTGACTTGGCACATCTTCTATTTAAAAAACAAAAAGGACAGAGCACATATTACAGCTATAATCAAGTCTTCCAGCTTTTACTTGGCATCAATAGCCAAGAAGGGTTAGTTTGAAAGTAGAATGTTCATTTGTATGGCCACACAAATCCATCTCCAGCTGTTAACAGAGACACTTAACAGTGTTCTTCCAGGTTCTGGTAGCCTGTCTATGGTGGCAAGACAGAATTTATACTTGTAATCCAGTTTCCTAAGGAAATGAGCTGTGTACAACAATGTACACAGAGAGACTCCTGTACACTGGGAGACTCCTCAAAAGTTTTGAACCTGTTGTCTATGTTTCAAGCATATTTGAAATTATGTTAGAAATCTTGTGGTAATTAAAGAACTAAATGAAAATTGGTGGTTGATTAGAGTGAAGAGACCCAAATTAATGTTTTGCTGAGGAAAGAATCTACGAGGTTTGCATTTTGCTTGGCAGCAGTCACGTGGCCAGTGCAAGCCTGAGTCAGCCACAATGCACATTATATCTTGCCCACCTGGTAAAGTTGTAGACCATAAGTAGAAACTGTAATTATTCTGTTTGCAATTGGAAGTTGGACAGGAATATAGGAGAGACGATGCAACTTAGAGGCTCAGACCACTGTTTGTGGAAATACCTAATAATGAATACATCTCCAGATACACAAGACAGACTGCAGGAAAAGGTTCAGCTTTCTTAAAAATGGGTAGATAGGATCTCAAAAAACAAGGCAGTAACCCTCTTTTTGCCATTATTTTTTCTATTGAAGCCTGTTAGTCAGGCTTTGTTGGCTGTTCTTCCAATTAGAAAAAAGCTGTGGATCTCTGCTTCACAAGTATCTAAAAGACCTAGATACACAGCTCCTGCCTGCCCACCACCACTGCATAGTGTTTTTTTCCCAGTAAGCAAGACTAGCAGGAGAAGATGGGAAGTGTGCATTTTACGAATGTTTCTATATATGGCTGAGCAACTCGTTTCCTCAGAGCATTCTTGCCCAGTGCATCACCAAACAAACACACAAATGGGTACATAAGGGAACTGTTTAAAGGCACATAATGGAACTTGACAGTCCTTTACCTTTTGTAATACATGAAACATGGCTTTTCATTTGGCAAACCATCAGCAGAATCCTTCTAGGAGATTTTTCACTAGTTGTAAGCATTTATTTTAGTAATGTCTACATACGTTTTATCATTAGTGCAGCATAGATACAATGCTAAATCTGTGCTAAGTCAGTATTTATTTTAAGGATTAAGTTATGTAACTGACACCAATCAGAGTTTTGAATCCTTCTGGTACATTTTAAAAAGCAGAAATTGTATGATCACTATGTGGATCTTACAAGCTAGAAAATGATTTGAAGGTTCTGTGGGCACTGTGGTGGGGGGAAGGATGGGAGTCTTTTGGTAGTAATGAACTTTCTGTATGCATTTCTGTAACACTCTCTTTGGAAATGAGCATCAGGAAGTCGTGTTAACAGCAGAGAGAAAGGCAGTGACTGCTCAGGACATGTGCCAGCAGCATGTCTCCTGTGAGGAGCAGCAGCAAGAGGAGAGGTGGCCAGGCATCGAGGTCTCTGTACACACACACTGGAACATGGCACAGCTGCTGCTGTTCACATCAGAGCTTGTGATCAGGAGGCTTGAGCCAAGCCCTTTAACATGCACAGCAAAAAGGTGGTCTGTGATCAACTTTGTTTTACCTGGACAGACTTTACAGCATTTTCCTTCTACTTTCTGAGGGTATTTGCAGGGATATTGTTCTGGACAGTGAATTTTCTTACATTCTTGTTTGGTGAGGTTGCAGGTGCACAACACACACTCTACGATTCCAAAGGCCCGGAGATTGGGATGCCAAGATTCACCATGTGAGTATGTTTTGCCATTTGAAACACAAACTACAGAAGAAACGAAAAAGAAGAAAAGGTACAACTGGAAAACGTATGTTCACTGGCTACCTATCTATAAATATTCATTTGATTCATGCACACTTGTTTAAAGTAGTGTCTCCATACATCTGTTAGCATCTCAGGCCCATTTCTCTGCCT